>JAYMTP010005764.1:0-12937 GCA_036897365.1 Geranium brycei | reverse complement strand
GGACCGCAGGAGGAGTCACCAGAGGGATTTAGGGATGGCAATATTCCCCGTCCCCGACGGGGATCTCCGAGTCCAAACGAAAACGGGGTGGGGACGGGGTGAGGTATTCCCGCCCCGCTCTGTCCCGATATATTGAAAATATATATTTAATGAAAAATAATATTTTTTTATTGAAATAATATTTTATAATACATGTTTAATGAAAAGAATAATATTTTGGGTATAGATTTTTATTAAAATAATAATTTTTGATACAAATTTTATTAAAAAATAAATATGTTTTAACATTTTTTTAGTTGGAAACGGAAAACGGGACGAATCCGACGGGAAATCTTTGTCCCCGTTAGAAACGGAGAATCCCCGATCCGATTCTAACAGGGACGGGGACGGGGATTGTCAAACCCGCTTCGTTGCCATCCCTAGAGGGATTGATATTTGAAGATTCAGAGGAGCGACATGAGAGTAGTTGGACAAAGAAACCAAGGTCGTCTTCTTAGAAGAAGGCGTGGACGAGGATGGTGGTTCACGTCGGTACACGTCGAACCAACGACGTTGACGTGAGAGAAAACCATGGATTGATAAACAAAGGTCTTCATCGTCGCCGTCGACGAACGCGTTGAAGAACGATAAAAAGAATCCAAACACTCATTTTTCAAACGAAAAGGATCAGTTTCGAGTAGGCTCAGAAAATCAAATAACACAGAGAGAGCGAGAGAGACCTTAGGGTTACGCAAGAGCGCGCTGAGAGAGACTGAAAAAGAGATCTAAACTACAAAAACCAAACAACATAAACCCTAATCGGTACAATATGGGTCGGCCCAGGAGATTGAGGTTGAAGACGAGGTGCAATATGGTCATTTCAACTGTTATTTTTAATTTCTGTTTTTTAGTATGAAAAGACAAATGTGACATCCATATATTAGTTCAGTGTGTTACTCAATTAAGAGTAAAGTGACAATTTCATAATAATTTCAAAATTAACGGTGGGCGTTTTAGACTTTTTATAATTAATTTTGTTAGAATTAACAAAAGTTGCTTTAAGAGGAACCTGTATAAGAAACTATTAAAGTTTAATATAATGAAACCAGTACAGTGAACTGTAATTATTTCACTCGCAGGCGATGTATGTGAAAAATCGAACAAGTGACTTTTTTCATTGGCATTGGTTGTGATTGTGTCGAATTCATCATGGATGGTTTTGGTGAAAAATCTGTTCAATTTGTTTTTTTTATGATGTTGGTGCTGCAAAAAAATGGATTTAATTCGGAATCTCAATATGTCTGGTTGTTCAATTCAGTATTGATAATATATATGTACCTTTAATTTATTTGTGCCCTTTGAATCTGAAAGTGGTATAGGCTTGAGAGAAGGCTGGTTTAATAGTTAATTAATCATATATTTATTTTTAAAAAATCAATCGATATTTATAATGATATCATACGATCTGAATAGAGTCGAATCGATCTCGTTTAATATTTAATAAATTATTATATATTTTTAATGAATATTTGTATTGAAAATTAAGCAAACCAAATCAAGCTCGAGCTCATATTATTTTTTTCGAGCCGAACTCGAGTTTAGTTGCATAAACTCGCTCGAGCTCCAGCCAAACATTTTTTCACAAATCAAACCGAGCCAAACTCTGTCAAACTGAGGCTCGATTCGACCCGTTAATTTACTCCCCTACAGCCCAGGTTAGTAAGTTGAAGTATAATATAGGCAATAATTAGTAATGGGGTGGATGAATGAGTGAGGGAGAAGTAAGTGAATTTGGGTAAGCCCAAGTTCAAGAGTCATAATGCCCTAAAAAAAGTTTCTTGATCAAAATTTTGGACCGAGTCGAAATAGGCCGATGGCTTCAGTAGTGGATGATTCCATATTTGGTGCATACTTGCTGATGAAGTCTCCCACGTTAAACGGCTTTTCAATCTCAATTGTCTTCTTTGTAATAGTTGCATCTTTGTAACCTCATTTTCTCAAGCCTCTGTTTTCTCTTTGGAAGCTTAGTTTGACTTAATTTATATATCAATCCCTTTGTTTGAGAAATTGAATTTGGGTCCGGCCCATCATTTCTTATGATGACACATGCTTGCTTGCATTTTTTGACCCAACAAAAACATGATGGAGCTTTAGCTTTGGTGTTCATCATTTCATATCATCTTCAAAGTGTTCATCATCACTACCGCATAATCTCCATATCATGCCTTGAAACTTGAGTTGATGTCACCAACAAAGTGTTCTAAAATGTTAGGTGTTAATCAGACAGAAAGTACCTTATGAAGACTAATCAAAGATTAATTAAAATTTAAATTGAATTGAAGAATCAATAATAAATTATAGATAATTAATCGAGAATTAATCACACAAGTCAGAGATTTTTAGAGCACTGCCAACACTATTTCTTGTGGAGATTTTTAAAAGGTCGGCTCATTAATTTAAAAGGTTAAGGTAATAGGTGAAAGTCCGTATTCAAATAATATTTTCTTAATGTTGGATAATGAGATATGATGCGCGTGGATCTTGGGCCTTGTTCCCAAATTATAATGGCATAAAGGAGCGTGGATGAGGAATGGATTCAGTAGGAATACTACGTTACGATACTAAATCAAATAAATGCTCAATCTGATAGGTAGATGATGTTTGTCTTCCCCCCTGCACCCCTATGTGCCATGTTAATTCAGGCTCGAGATACGCATGTAGCATATATGTCATTTACATGACTTGCACACGAGAGTAAGAGTGTGCACGGGTCAAGTGACCACCCACCCAGACCTTTCGTCACCCGTGCACAAATAAACACGTTGAGACTATTGAAACACATGTCTCTCCAAAGGGTTATAGAGCTTTTATGAGTTTAATTTGCACAAGTACTTTCGTGTTTGAATCTAGAATCTATACAAACCCGCTAAATAACTAAGTTCAGGTTAGAAGAGTCGTAGGCCGAAACTATACGCGAAATCCATCGACTGAGAAAAAAAGAGGCGTCGAACTCAAAATGACACCATATAAGTGTCAACGTCTCGCGTCAAAAAATATAACTCAACATATCTTATTAAATAATAAGCTTAAGTATTCAGTTATAAATTTTATATTTTCAGTAGATCAAGATTTAATAGAAACAAATGTGTTGGAATCTCACGTCTGAAAGATGTGAATTTCTTCACCATGTTGTAATCAAACTGAGACTCAATTCTAGACTAAAAAAAGTCTAATATGTTCAACAACTTAAATAATAATTTGGGCATCCACCTATTAGCCTGAACTTTTAGGTGAGTTGATCTTCTAACATGGTATTAGAGTTTGATTTATTTTAGACGAGGCCTTATGTCATCTGCTTTGGGTAGTGATGTAAATTTTGGCCTAATCGGCTGCGTAGGCGCTAAAATGACGGGCCAGACTATTTTTTAAAAAAATATAAATAATATTTGAGAAGTTTTTACGCAAATGTACTTTTTAGGTACACTTTTATAATTATGAGTCATGACTTCTGTTGTAATGATTTTGAAATATGAGTTTTGGTAATTGAAATATGAATTTTGTTGTAAAAACTTTGAAATATTTTTATAACTTAAATACTTTTTATTATTTTTATATAGGATAATATATATTTTTATTAAATCAACGTATTAATTTAGTTAGTAGGAATTTTAAAAAATTCGCCCAGTTCCTGTCTAAATGACGGGCACCTAGCAATTCCTACAACATTGGTTTTGGACAAGATCCATGAAACGGATGGCGTCCATGCACCATGTTCTTCAGTTTTCGTGTGGTTTTAACCTGGCTTACACGTGAGAGGAGTATTAGATTGCTATATTGTTCACCAGCTTAAATAACAGAACGAGTTTATATCTGTTAGCTTGAACTTTTAAGTTGAATTGGCTCTTTTCATGTATCAGGCCTATGAACACGTGACTAAGTCACACTCACACTAGTGGGTCTCATACGCACTTGTGTGTGTGTTTTGAGAAAGTGGAGGTCCATGCACAAGAACCCACCAACCCTAATCGCACTGCTTGTTGTGGCTTTACTATTATTATTATGTAAGTCACTCAAAATACTATAGGTAACACAACACAATCGGTGGTCATGATGGCAAGGTTTAGAGTCTCATCACTCTCATTCTCAATTCTCTTTCTTGTTTCATTTCTGGGTGAAGCTCAAGCAGGTGATGATGATCAAAATGGTGTTTACATTGTCTACATGGGAGCAGCCTCTTCAGTACGAGGTTCATTGAGATCGGACCATGCTCACCTTCTTGCATCTCTTAGGTACTTAACAGCTCTTTGACATTATTGTTTCGATTATTTCACAGAAAAAGTTGATCTGATATCGCCTAACTAGTGCAAACATTGCGTGATCTGGAGGTCAGAGTTTGAGTCGACACATTTTTTTTAATGTTGGCTCTGACACCCATCTGATGTGAGACTCTATGTGTAAATCACAAATTTTGTAGGGAATTTTTTTTAGCAAAGAGTGATGCATGTTGAAATAGAACACACATTGATATTATATTAAAGTTTTTTCGAAGTTGACTCTAAGCCACATTTGTTCTGAGAGACTCTGCACGTGATTTACGAGTTTTAACGCGAAAAATATTAACAGAGAGCGATACATGTCCAAATAGACTAAACCATGATATTGTATTAAAGTTTGATTCATGTACCATGAATCAGATCTTAACATTATATCCAGTGATGGATCCAGAAAATTTTTCAAGAGGGGACAAAACTTCATACTGTAAATTTAATTTAATTAATTAAAAAATTAATAATAAAATAATTACTAAATGCATATAACAAAAACTAATTCGAACTTGATTATTTTTTTAGTTGATTTTGAATTTAACTTTTATATATATATAAATACGAAACGAGTCGTTTCACGTCTTACGAATTCTAATAGGATGGGCTCGAGTTTGATTCGGTTATCAAACGACCCGCTATTGGACTTAATCTTATCACAAAGTCTCAATAATTAATAAATAATTTAACTAAATTATAATGAAAATAATTTTTTAATGAAAAACAGAAGAATAATTCAATAATTAGTAAAAAATAATAATTATAAACCAATAAATACAGGAGAATTAAACATGCTCCACATAAGTGAGTTTAAAAGCCCACAACTATTAGAAAAAGATCAGACCCAAACATTATTAAAAAAGTAGTGAGTTCGAAGTTTGAACCCGTTACCTTGTCAATAAAAAATTGCACACTTACCACTAAGCTACACAACCTTTTTATTATTATGTTACACAAATTTTATATATATACCAGAATTCAAGAGGGGACATATTCAATATTTGGAAAAAAATTCATATGATTTTTTTCGAATTTCTGGGCAAGGGGGCCAGGTGCCCCCTTAGATCCGCCACTGAGTATATCATATCTTGATTTAATTCAACATGTTTTGGCATGTTCACTCTCAAACCCATCTCATGTGAGACTTCAAAGTTCACATGCAAATATGATCTTTTTTGGCGCAAAATATATCAATAAAGTGAAGTGAAACTCAACGTAGAATAAACTATAATGTTACGTTAGTCTGATTCAAACGTGAAGCTTTGTATATAAATCACGAGTTCTGGGTCAAAAATGACCGACAAAAGAAGGGCATTGATCAAAGTAGACCCTACACTAAAAACTGGTAAAATTTGGTGCATGTCAAAATAAACTGAAGTGTTATACTCAAAGTTTTAAAAATCTCTGGATTAATTCCCGACTTGTCAAATTAGATCTCAATTTTCTCTATTATTCCCAATTAATCCTCCAGACCGATTAATTTCTTATTAGTCTCCAAAAAACACTCTCCGGACTAGCGCCTAGCATTTTTAAAACATTAATCATACTACAATGTCATCCTATCTACAGCTGAAAGTTCAAACTGATAGACGAAAATTTAAATATATTCATTTGTCTTGTGATGATAAGGCTCGGCTCGAACTGATAGTCGATGATTCAAATATAGCTATCAGATGATGATAAATTCACATATCCTAGGACAACCAATCTTGGTGGGACATATCTAATACTAGCATCTTGTCCTCTGCATTTGTCTACTTTTAGCAGCTTCCTAGTTCTTCGGATGTTTGGAGTTTTGCTCTCACAATCCAAACTCCATTTGTCTGTGCTGTTGATGTGAAAAGGAACAAGAATGACTTGGTGCACAGCTACGTGCATGGTTTCTCGGGATTTGCGGCTCGTTTGAGTGAAGCAGAAGCTCAATCCTTGGCACACAAACCTGGGGTTGTCTCTGTGTTCCCCGATCCTCTGTTACGCCTCCACACCACCCGTTCCTGGGACTTCCTCGATTATCAAGCCTCCGCAGCGACGGACGGCCCAGATCCTCCTACAGACACAGGTTCGACCATCCGAGGATCAGATACCATAATTGGTATCTTGGATACGGGTAATGATTCATTTCAAATTCAATTTGATTTTAAGAAATGACGACGAGACAGATACAAGACACGTTTAATTCTGCGACCTAATATTTTTTTTTGGTCTGATGGGTAAGGAATGAAAATCCCTAAATATGTAACAAACCCGTCTCATTACCATTTTATAGAGAAGAGAAATACCCTAAACTGGCAAAGACTGTTTCCAATCGGACAATATAAAGAACATGTATCACTAGATCAGGCTCGAACTCGCTCCATTGTCATTTCCACGTCCCTAATCATCCCCGACTTGATCTCCAAAAACACTAAATTTACATGATGCAAATAATATATCAACTAAATTCACATGTTACCAAATAATCCAACTCAATCATAGAATATAATATTTATAATACTACAATCAGATTTTATTATTTTAACAAACAAAAGAATCCTGGTTCCATAAATGAGGCAAAAATTCTACCATACAAGATTATCAAAGCCCGAACATTAAATATTGTTAGTTCACCCACCCCGATCCCAAAAGAATCGTAATATTAAAACCTAATCGAGTTCATATCATTTTAGCATTCAATCTAACCTGAAAAATGTTTGGTGACAATAAGGTATTTGGCCAGAGTCGGAGAGCTTCAACGACAAGGGTATGGGCCCGATCCCATCTAGGTGGAAAGGAACTTGCATGACCGGACAAGACTTCACTTCCTCTAACTGTAACAGGTACTCTATAGTAATAACCTGTGTTTCTTCACCCCCTGTTTGGATGCCAAGAAAGTCAACACAAAAATAAACCCCCAAATTCCCAACCAATTTTACCATATTTGAGATATACCATGATCATCTATTCGATTTTCTTAAATTTTGCAGACTACTCAAAATTTCTGTTTTTCTTGATCCCCTGTTTGGATGCTAAGAAAATAAAAGTACAACTTTAATTCCCAAAAAACCAAAATCACTAAATTTGAGAATTACCTCATTCTGTGATCTGTACCAGAAAGCTTATCGGAGCAAGATACTACAGAGACCCAAAGAACTCGATGGTGAAAGGCTCGCCTCGAGACACCATCGGTCACGGCACTCATGTGGCATCGACTGCCGCGGGCATGGCTGTGGCCAACGCCTCTTACTACGGCCTTGCCTCCGGGACGGCCAAGGGCGGGTCCCCGGCTTCCCGGATAGCCATGTACACCGTCTGCACCGCCGCTCAGGGCTGCCACGGGTCCGCCATCCTGGCCGCTTTCGACGATGCAATCGCGGACGGCGTAGACGTGCTGTCGCTCTCGCTTGGCTCTTCGTCGATATTCGAACCTGACTTCTCCGTCGACCCAGTTGCCATCGGAGCGTTCCATGCCGTCGAGAAAGGGATCACGGTGGTCTGCTCCGCCGGAAACGACGGCCCAAATGCTAAGATGGTGGTTAATGTGGCTCCCTGGGTTTTGACCGTTGGCGCCACCACCATTGACAGACTTTGAGTCTGATGTTCTGTTTAGTGACGACAAAGTGATTAAGGTAAATATTACTTTTTTCTAGCATCATGAATTTTAATATTCAATTTGCTTAGAGTATAATGCAATGAAATTAAGGTCATAAATTAATATTTTTAAAAATTAGTCATA
Source organism: Geranium brycei (assembly GCA_036897365.1). Lineage (NCBI taxonomy): Eukaryota > Viridiplantae > Streptophyta > Magnoliopsida > Geraniales > Geraniaceae > Geranium > Geranium brycei. The sequence continues at coordinate 4,924 of JAYMTP010005764.1, read as the reverse complement.
AATTAAAATTCTAAACATTGAAACTAGGGGGGAGGGCATAAATAATTCAAAAATTAAGTTAATAAATTAATATTTTCAAAAAAAGTCATAAACTAATATTGTAAAGATTGAAACTAGGGGGAGAGCATAAATAAATTTGATTCTCACACTTAATGGAATGAATCATAAATTAATATTCTAAACATTGAAACTATAGGGAGAGCATAGATTTCTCTAAAATTAGAACTAAATTAAAATTCTAAATATTAAATTTTCACTGAATGAATACAATGAAACTAAGATCATAAACTAAATTAATATCCTAAACATTGAAAATATGGGGAGAGCATCAATTTCTCTAAAATTAAGAACATAAACTAAAATTCTAAATATCCAATTTTCTTTGATTCAATATAATTTAAATTGATATTCTAAATACAGAAACTATGGGGAGAGCACATATTTCTCTAAAATCAAGAACATAAAGAAAACTGAATATTCAATTTTCTTTGACTTAATATGATTGAACTAAGATCATAAATTAATGTTCTAAACATTGAAAATAGGGGGAGAGCATAAATTTTTCTAAACTGAAGAACTCTCCAATCTACCCTCTGATGCACGGCAAGTCAGCTAAACTAGAGGATGCTGATGAAGTATACGCTGCGTAAGTACTCTCTTACTGAATCAATAAACTTATCTCAGTTCTAACTAGGGACAATGACGAAAACATGTTGTATACTATCTCTTTTTTGCAAGAGGCTTTGTGTACTCTAATATCAGCAAAAAGATGATGTTAACTTTGATTTTTTGTGCAAAATGTGTGTACTTGTACGAAAATAAAGAAATTCCCCTTAACATTAAGAATTATTTTATAATAAAATAAAATTTTCTAAAAATATTTTTTGACTAAAACTTGTAAAATCAAAATTTTGTAATTTAGTAAGATTATTTTTAAGTTGAAAATTTACTTCTTAATTTCAGGAGTAACTTCATTATTTTTGTACAAATATACACACAAAAAACAAAGTACACAGCACCCTCTTGCAAAAGTGTGATAGCATACGGCACGATTTTGCCATTTTCCCTTCTAACTAATATGAAGCTATGACAATGGATTGAGGCATTGTTTTTCAGAGATTGTAAGGAGGGTTATGTAAATGGGAGCCTATTCAAAGGGAAGATAGTTCTATGTGAAAACAGCGATAACGATTCTGATAAAAGGAAGGTGGAGCTGGTGAAGAAATATGGAGGGATTGGTGTGATCATTGTGCATGATATAAGAAGAGCTGTGGCTTCTAATTATGGTTCATTCCCAACTTCGATTATCAGTTCAAAAGATGCTCCTCAGATTCGTAGTTATATTAACTCAACGAGGAAAATAACATGTAATACGGATGAATCGTGTGAATGTATGTACCTTTCTTCTTCGGGTTTTGGGTCGACACATTGCTGATTATTGAAGAACTTTTGAAGCAATCCGATGGCAACAATTCTGGCAACAGTGGTTGTGCAGAAGTATTCACCAGCGCCTGCAGTAGCATACTTCTCGGCCAGGGGTCCTACGTATAGGACTAGGAACCTTCTCAAGGCAAGCTCTCTCTCTACAGTTGTTTAAGTTCTTGGCCCATTGTTTCGGGTTTTGCTGATTGGGTTGTCTCTTGCAGCCTGATATTGCAGCACCTGGAGCAAACATTCTTGCAGCGTGGATGGGGAATGACGCTCAACTGGCTATAGTCGGGGAGCCGCCTCCTTTGTTCAACCTGGCGTCGGGAACTTCCATGTCATGCCCACATGTTTCCGCCATTGTTGCTACGATCAAGTCGCGAAACCCGAGCTGGAGTACCTCTGCAATCAAATCAGCAATCATGACAACAGGTGAGTATTTAAAAATAGAGAAAATCGTAGAAACTGGTCGTGTGGTATCCCGTATCCCGCACTTCATTTTATTGCAAAAAAATCGTGAATTTGTCTTTTTACACCGTTAATGGCAGTATGGCACTGTTAAAAAAGAACTGGAAAGACAAAAGTTACCCTTTAAATTTCTTTCAAAAACTAAAACTTACACGTAGAGATATAAAAATATTTTTAACCCATGGGCAATTAAGCCATTTTATGAACATGGGAGGTGACATGGCCTACACGTGACCCATTTTCAATCAGTTTTGACAAAGTTTGACGTTATATGCAAAAATTTGGATAGTTCGCGACAGATTTGAGCAGTAAACATAGTATACACAGATACTCCTCGCAAAAGTTGGATATTACACCACTAGATTTTGCAATTAGCCCTAGAATACAAATTCATCATATTCATAATTTCATAATCTCATACCTGCTATAATGATCATGAACAGCAACACAGATGAACAACTTGAAGTCTCCGATAACTACAGACTCGGGCTCAGTAGCTACACCTTACGATTTTGGTGCAGGAATGATAAGCACAACCGGACCATTCCAACCAGGGCTGGTTTACGAGACCAGCGCCATTGACTACCTGAACTTTCTCTGCAACTATGGCTACAACTTATCAACAATCAAAATCATTTCAACAGCTGTTCCCGAAGGATTCACCTGCACGAAAGCAAAACCGGTGCTGTTATCAAATCTCAACTACCCGTCAATAGCGATATCCAAGTTCTTTGGAAAGAAGAGCAGGAAGGTACAAAGAACAGTAACAAATGTTGCAGGAGATGAGTAGGCAGCATACACAGTTAGCGTCAAGAGACCAAGTGGCTTAAATGTTAATGTGACTCCTACTAAGCTACAATTTACAAAGAATAACCAGAAACTCACCTATGAAGTACTCTTCTCGACCAGCATGAAGTCCTTGCCAGAAGACATGTTCGGGTCCATCACCTGGGCTAGTGGAAAATATAGAGTTCGAATTCCATTTGCAGTAAGCAGCAAAGGCAGTTACGACTAGACATGAACCCACATACCAAATGCTACTGCTACTGCCAAATGGACGATACAAAAACCAATGGCAATCAATTATGTCAGTCTACGGCTATCATAAACTTTGTGGAAATTTTTTCCATCTAAAATTCAATCATCATGACATACACACAGTTACCAAATCATGTGGAAAAAATTTCCATCTAAAGATTCAATCATCAAGACATACACAGCTACCAAATCATAACAACAATGAGAAGAAATGAAGATCCAATCATCAAAACATACACAGCAACCAAATCATAACAACAATGAGAAGAAATGATAAAACACGGCCACAGAGAAGACTGAACAACATATAATATATTAGCATAAGATAGGATAAGACATCGGAGTCAATATGGAGGGGTAGAAAAAGGAAACAGTTTGTGGAGAAAACTAGATAAGACGATACTACACCACTAAATAAAAGTAAACATTCCATGTCCTCACAACAAACGGGAAATTAACCAAAGAGAATTTTCACTTCAAATGTATCACTCAAAAGCCCACTGGTTTTCCCTGCGGACCTCCTCTTCTTCCTCTGGTGTAAAGTCGTTTTTGATGTTGAATGTCTTGCGGATCTCTTCTGGAGTTTTTCCCTTGATCATGTCGGCCACGGTCTGGCAAGTTAGATCCAGCAAGCTCTTGATGTTCAGATAGTTTGCAGCCTATAAAATAAATAATGTAAAAAATTAATGACATTTGCTTTACAATGAATTCTTTGATGGATGGGAGAAAAGAAAAACCAAGAGTAAGATAGTCATGGTAGAAACAAAGATCATAGTTAGAACATTTATTACCCAAAACGAGGTTAATGTGATGATTAAACATAGTTAGATATGTTGCTTATATCTGATGGTTAACATTTCAATTACACTCACATCCGCATTGAAAACCAAAACAATAACTTAGCATAAAGACGCAAAATTACCTCAAAGTGCATAAATTAATAACATTACCTCTAAAGTTCTAATATATCAATTATCAAAATCCATTTTATGTGACACCTATTGACAATTCTACTCCATTCCCAGGTCAGAATATACAACAATCATCAAAAACTCTTTTATTTGACAACCATCTCCATTCCCAAGCAGCGACAAATGGCACAGTAGCATAGTAAACTCTGGCAATTGTTCAATGTAAACAACACCAAATAAGCAAACCCAACACACTCTTTTTCATGTTATACTCAAAATTGTACCATCACAATAATCTTTTCCGAAACGATTCCACATCCTAGTTGAGAGAATGAATTGTTCCATCATCCAAACATATCATATGCATACAAATAAACCATCAATATAATCATAACCCTAACATCATGAATTCAAAACGACCTACTCCATACAGAAATGATAATCAAATACAGCAATCAGCTACACATATCACCAATTAAACCCCCCAATTTTTTCCAGATACATCGAAACATCAAATCAAACAAAGAGACAGAGATAAGAGTCGGACCAGGATGAGATCGAACAGAGTGGCCTGATCGACCTTGACGAAGTCCTTGTCCCATGCGGCGAGGTCGTCGTCGGCTCCGGCGGCGGAGGCTCGGTCCTCGGCCTTGGGAGCCTCGACGTGCTTCTTGCAGTACTCGATGACTTTGGAGAGGATCTTGCTCGTCACGTTCGGCAAGGGAATGCCATTGTCGGCGCAATCGTCCTCGATCATGTGCTTTATCGTCTGCGACTCCAGCGCCACCGCCTCCTCCACCTCGAACGCCTCTCCGTCGGAGCTCCGAAGCGTGATCTTCCTCTCTGACGCCATCGATCTCTCTCTCTCTCTCTCTGAGTCTCTGGTTCGTATCCTCCGAGACGAATGAGAGGGAGAGATCAATTATTGGTGGGGGAGGGGTGAAGAAACTAGAGTGACGGGCCGGTTACTTGGTGTTCGGTGAAGGGCCGTGATGACGTGGATAGATTGATAGAGGCGGTTTTGATCGCGACGCGACGGTGCGTGTTGTTTGTGATTTACTCTTGTTGATATGTGATGGACC
>JAYMTP010005763.1:0-12937 GCA_036897365.1 Geranium brycei | reverse complement strand
CCATTGATAATATAATAATTTTAATAATACGAGTTTGGAGCTATCTTGATTTATTATAAGATAATGAAGCCAAATCTTGATACACAACTTTTTAATAGAAAAAAAAGGTATAAGAAAACTTCTTTCTTCCGTGGAAACCACTCTCTGTCTTTTCATTTTAGAAAAAAAAATGTAATTATGGTTATAGTCAAATGTTATCTGGCTGTGTCTAAATGACAACAATCGCTGATAATTGATGGTTTATTAAGATGGAAACAAGGCACATATATAATTGTGACAACTGTTACAAAGGATAATATTATTATTAAGGATAATAAAACTGTTTGGGCATCACTTTCACATAACTTGAAGCTGATTGGCTTAGAGCACTGGGATCTGTATCTGTATGCCATGCGAAACTCCCAAATCCACACATCACCTTGGTTTCTGTGCATCGAGGAGAATCTTAAACTCTTCGATGAATAAATGCATTATTTATTATCAGTATTAAATATTTTATATATCTGATTTGCAGTATATACTGATAGAGAATAAGAGAGCAAGCTCTTTCCTGTCAAGCAAAGCTTGTCTGCTGAAATTGGGGTCTGACTATAGACCCATTGCTTCTTCTACTTTTCTCATATTCTTTATTCTTCTTCTTCTTCTTCTTCTCCATCTCCTTCACACCAACAACCTAAAGTTGTCATCTTCTCTGAGCTGTTCATGATCGAACCGTGTTGCAGGTCAGTGAGATTCTATGTTTTCTCATAACCCTTTTCTTGCCACTTTCTACATACATGAATTCAATGTTTATTGAAGCTTTTAGATTTTTTTTGTTTTGTTTTCTTTGCAAGTTATGGAATGGATATAAACAGAATGGTATGTTATACGTATGTATGTATGGTAATTATTGTAAACTTACTGCAATTGGTTTGTCTTTCTCTTGTTGCTCATACGATTATCGAGTGTGTTGGATCTTTCAATTTTTTGGCTTAAAAACAAATTTGGAATTTGAAACCTTTTTGTACAAATTTGTAAAGGTAAATGTTCTAGTTTGGTCTTAACTTTTAATGTTTTATTCCGATGTATACTTACCGTTATAGTTTTGTTTCAATTTAGTCGTAACATTAATAATAATCTCTCATTCCAATCACAAGTTCTTCCAAATCACTCGTAGTTCAATCAAAAAAGTCATCGAATTCACTCATCACTTTAACATTAATTCGTCGAAACCTAGAGTAATTTTTTTATTTTCATGGTAAGTACTTGACTTTGAATCTTAATACATGCGTTAACTTCGAATTTAAGTCCGAAACTTAAGTGTTGATCAAATTATTTTTACTGCATGGTCAAGCAAAGGTGGGTTTTCATTTCCCTCACTTTTGGATCAATAGTAGCAAATGATATAATTTATTTGCGTACATGCTATGAGTTGAAGATTTTAATTTGCACAACATTTTCTTTGACAGGCATAAATAAGTGTAGGAGGAGATTCCACATCAGAAGTCAACACTTGTCTACAATGGAGAGGCTTTTTAAGCCATATGACAAGGAGTACATGAGAATGGCCATGCTCAAGCATGAAGAAACTTTCAAGCAACAAGTACTAATAACTATTCTTTCCTCTTTCTTGTCATTAAAAATCAGAATCGGTGATCCGATACTAATAGTAATTGTTCTGTCGTATAGGTATACGAGCTTCATCGCCTATACAAGATCCAGAAAATACTAATGAAAACCATAGAAAGTGATCATGGAGATGGGAACGGCTCGGATCAGATTGCTCGCAATGAGAAAAAGGCGAAAAGCCTTGAACTCGATCTGGAAAGGCCTGCGGGTGATTACATTGCAGAATCAATGGATGAGAGTGAGGTTGATCTGACATTGGGTCTGGGTTTGAGTCACAATCCAAGAAAAAGGGCAGAGAGGAGTACTCTGAATTCGGATAGTGGACCGAGCAGCTTCTCTTCTTCTTCCACGGGCTCGAGTCTTATAATAAACAGGCCAAGCTATGGAGTTGTTGCTCGAGTTGAGGTTGAAGGAGAGCATTTGACACCACAGAATAAGCTGAGCCAGCCTCCTTGGCTTGTCCAAGTATTGAGCTTCAACATGACTTGATCATTTGCAACTTGTTTTCTTTTGTTATGAGAGTCGGTATGCTAGAGATTTTAAATCGTGCATATCGATACATTTATTAACGTTCAAAATTTAACATAACCTTCCATGGTTGATGCTTTGATTTGTAGTGTGGATTTATGTGATCTATGTTTTGTAGCATTAAGTATTGTGTAAATATTGCAAGTGTTGTTGCTTCTGGCCACCCATATCATTTTTAAAGCCTCTCTTCTATTGTCCGTGAAAGTTTTCAAATTAAACTTGTTCAATTAATTTCAATTAGTCATCAATTAATTCTTTATAATTTTGGATAATCTTTAATTAGTCTATATCCACCCAATAGCGTTCCGCACTTTATAACACATTGCTCTCATCTAAGGGTGGATATTTTTTACCCAAAACCGGTTTCAATCTGAACCAAAAATAAAAAAATCGAGAACCGTAAGTATTGGGCTAGATTTAGTTTCTTCATAAGAGAACGAATTGAATTGGTTCGAGTCTAGTTCTGTATTGCTAGAACCTTTGGTTATTGATGTAGAACCAAACCGATTTAGCAGTAAGTCTAAACATTTAACATTAGCAGTAGTTATGAACATATGGTCTTAATTAGTTTCTAACCTAATTTTAAAATATTCAAAATTTCCATGAGTTGAACCAACGAATTTAATTTTGCCCACTAATTGAACCAATGTATGATGATCACAAATTAATCATGTCAAATTTGGAAGAACCAGATAACCAGATCTAGAGCCGGATTATTTTCAACATATTGGTTCCGAGTTTGGGTCTCCAAAATTGAGAATCATTTGGTCCGGTTCCAGACCTGTGCCCGGCTCATCCATATCAAAACTTGTACAATATTCTCTAACAAACTCGATTGGCTCAACATCTTGCATGGCCCAATTCTTATACGGGCCGGTCTTAAATTATTCTGGGCTGAAAGAAAAGCTATTAGCTCTGTCAACGAAACGACGGCGTTTGGAGAAAAGAAATATCTTTCCGGCGATGCGCTTGTGCCACTGCCACGCTTCTCCATCTTATCCATCTCTCTCTTCCTCAACGGTCCCAAAAACCCTGCAACAGAGCCCCCAAAACCCCCCCCTGTAATGGCGATTAACTGTATCAACTATTGAAATTGAAACTAGTTTCTCCTATCGCAGCTTTTGAGTCTCAAAACAACCCTCTCTTGCAGAATCGCTTCGCTCTTTTTTACTCTGGAGACTCAATCATGGAAGTCTCCTCCTCCTTCCTCAATTTCCCAAAACCACGCTCGTCCCAACATATCGATTTCGCTTTCTCTCCATTCCCCTCCCAAATCCACCCCAAACCCAGAAAACCCAGTTCGCGAAACCTCCGAATCGTGGCCGTGGCGGTGGACCCGCAAGAGCTGCCCCAAAACAGCCCCCAGAGACTGCTCAAGGAGCTCTCGGAGCGAAGAAAGGTCACGAGCCCGAAGAGGAAGGTACCCCCAAAGAGGTTCATACTGAAACCCCCTCTCGACGACAAGAGATTAGCGGACAGGTTCCTCAACAGCCCACAATTGTCCCTAAAGTCGTTTCCTTTACTGAGCTCTTGCTTGCCCTCTTCGCGCCTCAACAATGCCGACAAGACCTGGATCGAAGAGTACTTGCTGGAGGCGAAGCAGGCTCTGGGGTACCCTCTGGAGCCGTCGGATTCTTATGGGGACGACAATCCGGCGAAGCAGTTTGATACGTTGCTGTACCTGGCGTTTCAGTATCCCAAGTGCGAGAGGACCAATGCGAGGCACGTGAGGTCGGGGCATACGAGGCTGTCGTTCCTGGGGCAGTATGTGCTCGAGTTGGCGTTAGCTGAATATTTTCTGCAGAGGTACCCGCGGGAGTCGCCTGCGCCGATGAGGGAGAGGGTGTTTGGTTTGATTGGGAAGAGGAACCTGCCTAGGTGGATCAAAGCTGCGAGCTTGCAGAATTTGGTGTTTCCTTATGATGAAATGAATAGGTTGATCAGGAAGGAGCGGGAGCCTGTAGTGAAGTAAGTTTTCATTGTGCTTTCACTTGGGATTGATTCAATGGTTTTGGTTATGAAATTGAAAAAATGCTGGTCTCTGAGAGTACTTATATGGTCCCAATTCTATAAACTGTTGATCGTTTTATCGAACTAGTCTTTCAGTTTTAGTTGAAATTGACATGGTTGCATCAAGTAATCACAGAAATGGCTATTCTGGTTCTGTGTAGTAAGTTTCACTTATGCTTTCACTTGGGATTCAACGGGTTTGCCTATACATTTTAGAAGTATTGGTATTGGAGATTGCTTGTATGGTCTTGAGTCTCTAAAATGTTGATATTTTATTGAACTAGTTGCAGCAAGTAATCACATAAATGGCAATGATGGGTCTGTGAAGTAAGTTTATATTATGCTTTCACTTGGGATTCAATGGTTTTGCCTAAAAATGTTGGTCTTGGAGACTGCTTATATGGTCCCTGGTCTCTAAAATGTTGATTTATTTTGAACTGGCCTTTTAGTTGTAGTCGAAATTGACATAGTGTAGCAAGTAACCACAAAAATGGCTATTATGGTTCTGTGAAGTAAGTTTCCATTTTGCTTCCACTTGGGATTCAATGGTTTTGCTTATAGAGCTATTAAAATGTTGATCTTGGAAATTGCTTATATGGTCCCAATTCTCTTTACTGTTGATCTTCTATTGAACTAATCTCTTAATTGCAGTGGAAGTTGACATAGTGCAGTAGGTAATCACAGAAATGGCTATATGGTTCTACAAAGAATCTTTAAAACATTGTTTAAGTGAAAATTTTAGGCTAGGATATTGCATAAGAAATAGTTTATTATAGGGTTCCTAGGTTCATATGAATTTGTCATTTCACTCAATCAGGTAATGCTATCTTTCCTCTTACCATAGACAGAAATTTGTTATTTTGTATTTTGTTAAGACCGGTATGAGATGCTTGTGACATGTTATTCCCTGACAAACTTGACAATAACATCTTGGTGGAATAAGGCAGGGGCTTTCTTTGTTCATAAGATTGGTCGTCCTGTATATGAGTTTCAAACCCATTTTTTTATTTAAAGTTTGTTAATCCATTCATATATGTGCAAAGTTTCCATTTTCATACTTGGAAGACATTTGTAAATATCGTGCGGGATTATGTTAAAGTAGTACTTTCTTCCCTCCACAGTTGTAGTTTCATTAAATTAATCTAAAATCCTTGCCGATCAAGAAAAATTAATCTAAAATCGGTCAGGATTGGAATCTGCTTTTAACATTAGCTTGACGAAGAATTCTATTTGTAATTGTATTCCTGTTAGTATATATCGACATACCAACATACAGGGCAGGGCAGTATTCTAGATATTTTAGTTCACAATATTGTATTATATTATTAGTTTAGCTGGTAAATGTTAAATCATAATTGACAAACACAACTTATTCAAAAGCTTGCCCTTCAATATTTTGGCAGGTCTGTTTTCTCGGCTATGTTTGGGGCCATATATTTGTGTTTTGGGATGCCAGAGGTATATCGCGTTCTCTTTGAGGTATTTGGAATGGATCCAGATGCTGAGGACTGCCAGCCTAGATTAAGAAGACAACTTGAAGATGTAGATTATGTGTCCGTAGAATTTGAGGATAAAAATATCAGCTGGCAAGATGTTGCGACTTATAAGGTAGCCTCTAGTTCTTATGTTTTTGTGTTTCTGTAGAATTCAGTGTTTAACCTAAGAACAATCTCAACGGATATTTTGTTTTGTTGCAGCCACCAGAAGATGCTCTTTTTGCACACCCAAGGCTCTTTAGGGCTTGTGTTCCGCCAGGTATGCATCGGTTTCGAGGAAACGTATGGGACTACGACAGCAAACCCAAAATTATGCGAACACTAGGGTATCCCTTAGAAATGAAGGACAAAATTCCTGACATTTCAAAAGCCAGGAATATTGAACTTGGACTCGGCCTGCAGGTATTTTTGTACACCTTTACTTTTATTTAAAGTTTTTTCCTTCGATATATGTCTTATATTTTGATTTTGTAGGTGTCATAACATGTCAATGAAACCTATATACTGATATAAAACGTGAATTGAATCGAATAACTCGAGTAATGCTAATGATGGTCATAAAATGTATCTGCTTTTGTACACAAATATTCCTCCTCCCTGTAACATACAAAGGTTAGGTCATTTGGTCTAGATATTTTACAATCTAAATGCCGTGTTGTTATAGTCTAAATTAATTGTTGTCCTAAATATTTACTCAACCTACTTGTCATCATAAAAACGAACATAATGTAGAGTCTTGGATGTGTTTGAATTGTGATTTGGTGTCATTTGATTTTTTACTGTCGCTTTGAGTTTGCTCATTTGGAAACACATTGCTTTCTTGCCCTGATGTTTCGTTTCTTGCTTTAATGCAGCTTTGTTTCTTGCATCCCTCAAAACACAAGTTTGAGCATCCTCGGTTTTGCTACGAGCGTCTGGAATATGTTGGCCAAAAGATACAGGTATTATTTCTTCTTCCTTCCTGGATTGATGCAAATTTACTTGGGATAATTGCAAAGACTGCAAAAAGTGCCTATGTGCTAGGTTAATTGCGAAAAAAATGTGTATATTTTTTTATATGTAATTCTCTGTTGATTAAATTAAAATATTTTTTTTATTTTTACATGTAATTTATTATCTGTTAATTTGAAGGGTATTTTCATTTTTTGTATCCAATTTTTACGGTATCATTAAAAACAACAGTTCACTGTTAATTTTTGCAATAAATTTAGTGCACATACACTGCAAAAATGGATGCTACAGTCAATTTTTAAAATTTAAGAATTATCGGAACCATATCCATATTGGAAAACGAGTTTGACATTGCATGTTGCAGGATCTTGTGCTGGCGGAGAGGTTGCTGATGAAGCATCTAGACGCTCCCGGGAAGTGGATACAGGAGAGGCACCGGAGACTCCTCATGAACAAGTTTTGCGGGAAGTACCTGCGAAATAAGTATCTCCATCGCCACATTATCTACTCCGACGTGGTGATCGACGCATACGAACACAATCGCAGGCTGAGAAATCCATCGACCACTGCAGTTCAGCAAGCCATTCACGGGCTCGCATACACTGTATATGGGAAGCCGGATGTGAGGCGCCTCATGTTTGATGTTTTCGATTTCGAGCAAACCCAACCTAAAGAGGTTTAAAGATTATAAACACGAACTTGAATCCGTACATGCGAAATGAAAGCAATTTTTAAGTCATCTTTCAGCAATGTTCATATGTTGTACTTGCTGTGTTATGCTATGGGACATGCAGTAAATACCTCAATTGTTAGTCAATCTTACCTATCTCCCAAGTCAAAAAAAATTTCTTAATAAGTTTTAAATATAGAATAAATACAATTTGATATTGATGAAAAAGATTTTTTATTCATAATTTTAAACTATACTTTCTGAAGTTTATTCGTAATTTAAATTCTAAAAAAGAGAAACATAAAAAAGTATGGACTAACTTAACCAAAATATCCTTGTATTACTTTTTTCTGAAATAATTAAATAAAAATTATTTAAACTAATTTTTTTGTATAAAATAAAAAATTACGTTAGTATTAAATATTTAAAAAGTAAAATTTTGTTATAAAAATAAAAATTATTTTAAAAAAAAATTCCACGGCGTAGGTAGGTTCGTTGGATGCAATAAATGAGACATGCTTTCCGTTTACTTATTGCAGAGCGGTCACCGCCTGAACCTTCAGTTTAACGGCCAATAATCAGATGGAATATCAAACCCACTAATATTTCGCCACGTCACCAGATTCACGGTTGTTATCAATTGATACCTCACAAACAAGAATCTCCAGATATTTAATAAACAAACTCTGCCGCAGAAACTCACCCACACGCAGAGAGGCCTTTTTGTTTATGGTTTGCGTCGTCGCGCGAGGCACAATGATCTCTCGTTTAAACCAAAACGACGACACATGATTCACGCACTCACCAATTGCAATTTCCCCGCAATTCTCTTTCTCCACCATTTCCTGCTACTCTGCGCCGCCCTAATTGCCTTCCGTGCGCCGGTTGCGCACGGCCCTAACCTGCGCACCCCCTCCAATCTCACCTCCCTCGTCTTCAACAACACTATCGCCTTCGATACGACCAGAGACGTCGAGGTCTTGGAGCTCCGAGCCATGTCCAAGGCTAGGGTTTACTCCGATGTCAACGTTCTTCGCCCCAAAGAGTACTGGGATTACGAGTCTCTCGTCGTTCAGTGGGGGTGATTGTTTCCTAAACCCTTGATTTCCGGATTTTTCTTTGATTTTGATTCGGAGATTGTTTCTTGTGTTTGGTTGCCGAGTAATTTTGCGAGGAAAGATTTTCTATCGACTGAGCGTAATGAGTTGTGCAACCAATTTTATTTGCTGTTTCAATTTGTAGATTTTTTGAGCTGTTTGTTTGTTGGATTGAATCAATGTACTTGTTGAAACTGGTTTGATTGAATGAATGTCTGGTGAGTGATTGTGTTGGGATGAGCTGATAGAAGCTGCAGTATGTACCTAAGTTTTAGCTGCTAAACAATTGAGCATTTTGTTTCTGGTAACCTCGGTTCAGAAATTCACATTGAATTTTGACGTGTTTGTGAGGAATGAATTTGATTTTGTAATGTGTGTATGCTGTGGTGATGTTTTATGGAATTTAGGATTGGCACTTCTTTGGGTTTGGTCAGTGGATTATTGTGTTTATTCAACCTTTTTCTTTATTTTGCTTGTAGCGATCAAGATGATTATGAAGTTGTTCGGAAAGTTGGAAGGGGAAAGTATAGCGAGGTTTTTGAGGGCATAAACGTGAACACCAAGGAACGGTGCATAATCAAGATCCTCAAGCCTGTTAAGAAAAAGAAGGTGACTTTCATTGTCTCTATCCATGGGACCAATGCAATATTAGCAAAGTAATATTTTTGTGTGTGCGCTTTGCTTTTGAAGTTTGGTTATGACGTATGAGTACCAGTCATGACTCACCAGAGAGCGTGAATATATTATTGTGCCAAGAAGCATATGTTCATAAGCAGTATCAAGTGTATGAGAACACTTATAAATGTGCACCGAAGTAAAAAATTTTTTTTGTACTTTATGGTTTATTATGATGCTCATTTTGTTCTTTGACGGCTTATTTCATTTACTTAGAGTACTTTGTATGTTTGTTGCTGCAATGCGTATTGGATGAGTATGATCACCTTAATTACCATGTGCAGATAAAAAGAGAAATTAAAATACTTCAGAACCTTTGTGGAGGCCCAAATGTTGTTAAGCTTCTGGACATTGTCAGAGATCAGCATTCGAAAACTCCTAGCTTGATATTTGAGTATGTAAACAGTACGGATTTCAAAGTCCTGTACCCCACATTGACGGACTATGACATACGCTACTACATATATGAGCTTCTCAAGGTACTCTATGCATTTGAATCACTAGGTTTTACATTTGACTTCCTCCCCCTTGAACTTGTATGTTGAGCCTTTCATTTTATGGTGCTTTATTTCTTATGAAGAAGACACTAACTTGTTGTGCTCCAATAAACTCACTTAAGCTACCGGCTAAAGGTGCCTCCCCTCTCAGAATAAGTTGTCAAAAACAACCTTAATTGCTTGTGTGTGATGCACATTGTGAGGTAAAAGATTGATAGCATTCAGTCTCTTACTTGCGAGTGTCCCATCAATATTTGTTACATAGGTGTTTGTACCAGTATCCTCTTGTGCAAACCATATTGTCTATAATAAATCGTTTATTTAAAGTTAGATTTTAACTGAAATTCGCTACTAAGTTTGGATGTCATTGAACATTATTTCATGATTACCTTGTCCGTGGAAGATGGATAAACTACTTTGGAATTTTATCCTTTTAGTCTGGTACCACATTCATATTCATTTCTATTAGGAAGGTAATTGTTGTAGTGTTGACAAAAGAACCTAGAAAATTTGTAATTTTAGGAAGCGTTATCTCAGTGGAGTTGTAATTACATCTTTTCATGTTCAAGTGACTGAATAATTTCTGCACTGCAGGCATTAGATTACTGTCACTCACAAGGAATAATGCATAGAGATGTGAAGCCTCACAATGTTATGATAGATCATGAGTTGCGTAAACTCCGATTGATAGACTGGGGTCTTGCTGAATTTTATCATCCTGGGAAGGAATATAATGTTCGTGTCGCTTCGAGGTAATTTTCTGAATATTATAATTGATTCTGCCAACTTATGCTTTTGTGATCAGTTTTGATATATAAGGCGTGTTTGAATATTGAACTCATGATCCTTAATCGGAAAAAACTTCTGAAATATTAATACTCGGAAAAAACTTTGAAATTTTTGCACATGGTTCATTGGTTCCAAAATCGAAATTTGAAATTATACTGGTTTTTTTATCGGCATTGAAGTTATACTGTTCTAGAGATGGAGGTTTGGCCCAAGCCTATGAAGGCTTATATGCTCCAGTTGCTTTTACCTTGCCAATGTTGTGCTAAAGTGAACTTGAAAATATGAGCAGAATCACACAGAAGTGTACATGTCAACAGTAATATAGTTAGTTTATGTTTGTGAAAATGTCAAAAATAAACACAATCAAGAACATCTTAAAAGTAAAACTCAACCCTAATAATGGAACAAGTAGGTTATGTTCTTACTGTGAAATCTTGAGCTTTGTCAAGCTTTACATCTTATCTTGTTGTATGCTTGAACTTGGATGAAACTGTCTCGATGCCATGCAAACATTAAGGAGTGACTGCTCATTCTTCATAGAGCTCGCTTATGATCACAGACACAAACTCATGGTTTCAACAGCATGTGTTCTCTTGGCACACAATGCCGGTGTTCACATCTACAGATTGTATAGTTTATCAAATAAGCGAAAAATGTTTGCTTATATCTGTTTTGGCAATGTTATTGAATTTTCCTTATGCTCTTGACTTTTGAAATTGTCTCTCAGTGTTTAAGCATCTTTAGCATGTCAATTTGCTAACTGTTCTTTACTTGCTGATCAGATACTTCAAGGGGCCTGAACTTCTAGTTGATTTACAAGACTATGACTACTCTCTAGACATGTGGAGCCTTGGCTGCATGTTTGCTGGAATGGTGAGAAACGTTACTGAGTACTGTTTGCTATCCCTTTTTTTAGTTTTTAAGGGTGCTGTTTGTGTCTGATTTGTCTATTGTATATGTGCAGATATTTCGCAAGGAACCCTTTTTCTATGGTCATGACAACCATGATCAGCTCGTCAAAATTGCCAAGGTAGTTTCAGTAGTTAGATGTATGGAGAAATAATCATTATTTATATCACAATTTCGAACACACATTAGTATTCAGATGGGATATACTCTGACAAGCACATTGTAGATTACTATAATTATCAATTATGACTAGTACATAGTATTCACCATTTTGGCATGGATGTTTAACACATGCATATTATATGTAAGATGTTGAATGTGCATGATTTTTTCTGCCAAAACGATACTTCATATTATGTCATTGCTCCCTAGCGAAAGAATTAAAATGCATATTGCTGAGTTCTTATGCAAGTGGGAATCTCTGCAGCAGTGAATGCCTAAGCGTCAATCTTAAATTCCCTTGGAAATTAGATAAATATAGTAGTTATCTTACAGATAGATTTGTTTAAGTGGATCTCTTTCGTATCAGCCCTAGGTTGTATGATGCTATGATTTCTGTTTCGACCCACAGACTTGTAATGACCTTATGCCTAAAACTGTTGAAACTGGTTTACCACCAAATGTTGGTTCAGTCAAAATCACCATCTGGCAGATATGAGGTCCATTGCATTTTCTGTTTTTGCTCTCTCTAAGTCTTCATGATAATGTCCTAGCACACATGATACAAAGCTCCTTATGCTTGGACAAGTCGAGCATAGTTGAAGACTGGTGGTATCGAAAAATAGTCTGTATGCATGCTCGTTTATGGATTCCAGCGATTACATAAAGTATTAAGGTTATTTGGCATAATTTCAGGTACTTGGCACTGATGAGTTAAACACATATCTGAACAAATACCGGTTGGAGCTTGATTCTCAACTTGATTCTCTTGTTGGAAGGTATCGTAGACATTAATTTCTTTTCCAATGCTCAGTTGACTATACTTTTCCAGTAAAAAAATGTTATTGAGAGGAACAAATACTTTCATTTCATACTTGGAAAGCTGTAGTTGGTTAACATCGTAAATCCACTGCACTTATAAATCCATACATTTACTTCTTCCGTCCTAAAATAGGTGCCCCATTTGACTGTCCGCGAGAATTAATTATTCAACAGTTAGTGTGTCTTTCCACACTTCACTCTCATGTCCCCTATACTCAACTGGTTCATGACTAATTAACCAAATAAAAAGGAAATGAGACACCTATTTTTAGGAAAGTGGGACACACTTATTTTGGGACAAATGGATTACATCGTGTAAAAAATTATAATGCTTAACTGCTATTGCTGATTTATTGTATGACCCTTCTGCAGGCACAGCCGGAAGCCGTGGTCCAAATTTATAAATTCAGACAATCAGCATTTGGTTTCTCCAGAGGTTGTTTATCTTTCATTTCTTAAATATATATTGAGAATGCAAATTTTTAGCTCATCCCTGCTATTAGGGGTGAGCATAAATGTCCGGACAACCCGGCCCAACCCGTGACCCGGACCAACCCGGACTAATCCGTCCGCTTATAGTCTCAACCCGGAGTGACCCGGGCCGGGAACGGGCACCATATACATATCATAGGTCGGGTTGCGGACATGAAGTAGGGTGTCCGGACCAACCTGGCCCAACCCAGCCTAATGAACTTAACTAACTAACTAAACACACACAACCCACAC
>JAYMTP010005762.1:0-12938 GCA_036897365.1 Geranium brycei | reverse complement strand
GATCTGAACGGTTTAAATTATTAATAATTAAAATAATATTAATTATTAATAATAATATAAAAAGTCACCCAAAACATTATCCATTCCTTCCTTTCTAGCCGATTTGTGTGAGAATTGATCGATTACAAATTCAATATGGGCTTGGTCGCACTTTCCGCTTAGGCGGTCGGCCGAACGGAGTGGGGGCGGCGACGTCGCATCTTCTCCCCTGAGGAAGAGCCGAATGGAGCCGCCCTGATTTTGCATCGATGGCTCTCAGCGATTCTAGGAGGGGAGCTGCTTTCGAACCCTAGATCTGGTTGCTTTCCAGATTGGGGCTTCGACCTACTCCAACACAGAGAGCTCGACGATGGTAGTTTGGTGGGAGACACAACATCATCAGCCACGCTTGAGAAAGAATCAGGGGCTTGGGACCCGGCGCCGTCGCCGGAGTCGTTTTCCGATGGGTCCAGACGAAGAGGCAGAGCGGTGAACCGAAAACAAAGACTGCGCTTTCCATACAACTTTTGGGTCAAGAAGGATCGAGCGGTTGGGGAGGAGCTTGGGGTTCGCCAACGGCGGCGTGTTCGATTTTGTTTCAATTTGAGATTTCTTGGTTTGTTTCAATTTTGATGGTTTTTTATTCTTGTTGTTGGTGGTTCTATTTATTACTCAACTGATGCTTGTGTTTATTACTGTTTTAAATTGGTAAGATCTCATTTTTGTCATCAAAACTTGGAGGCTTTGATAAATTGGTATAAAAAATTAGGTAATATCAAGCAATATTACCGATGTATAGCAAATTTATAGGAATGTTTGAATTACAGATTAGTCTATAGATCGATAGAGGTAATATCAAAAATTAATTTCAACATAATTCATTCAGTTTTGAGCAAAATCAAAATTACTTTCAAAATTTTGAAGATAACAAAAATGGAGAAATCAAAGAAAATGAATAAATTGGGAAAAAATGGCATCATTGAAAAATTTGATGAACATTTAGACATTTTAATTATTTAATTAAACTGGTCAGATTAAAATTGATTTGA
This sequence comes from Geranium brycei, assembly GCA_036897365.1. Classification (NCBI taxonomy): domain Eukaryota; kingdom Viridiplantae; phylum Streptophyta; class Magnoliopsida; order Geraniales; family Geraniaceae; genus Geranium; species Geranium brycei. Next base: position 11,910 of record JAYMTP010005762.1, on the reverse strand, counting down.
CCGAATTTGAACCGGTCAGATTTTAAATCATAACTATTATGGGCATTTTAGACTTTTTACAAATTAATTATGTTAAATTTAACAGATGTTACCTGAAGTGTAACTTAAAAATTATTAGGATATCGATAAAAGAAATTTCAAACTTAAGTACCGATTTCGAAATGAGGCAAACTTGAAGTACTAACATGGAATTACCCCTTATATTAATTTAGAAGGAATATGAAAAGAGTACCACCAAAATGAAATGTTAGAGGGAGATGAAATGAAAGGGCTTTAACTCCTTCAACTTTACAATAAACTCTAAAAAACTACAAATAGTGCATTGTGCAATATGAAATTTACTTGTAAAACAACATAAATATTAATACCAACACTACAAAATCATGTGCACTTTTACAACTAATTTCTGACAATGACAAGCTAAAGTTTTTAAATTGTGTCGAAGTTGCTTTGACTACAGAACCATACCTCTTTTGGAGCGAATTGGATGATTGGGCCGAAACTTCATCGCTGATGCTCAACCTCACTCACCTTTCCCTAATATTCACCTTGAGTCATCCAAGCCTTTCTGACTCGGTCTGGCCTGGTTGCAAGTCTCTTTCTAGTCGCGACTCTTGTCATGTTGAAACTTTTAGGAAAAAACTTCAAATTGGGAGACCGATCCTTCCGGTGAACTGACCATACCCCAAACCGACACAGAAGAACAAGTAGAGAATACTAGGGCGCTTGAGAGAACCATGTCGAAGAAACTCGACAAAATGACCCCGTAACTTTGAGAGAAGGGGTGCTCTACTATCTTTTGATTAGGAAAGTAGCACATACCAGAGGGTAGCGACTGTTTATTAAAAACACAGAACTCTACTAAGTGATAACACGATGTATAGAGTCTGTCACCTACCCTCCTGCGATGTATTGGTGATGGGTATATAAGGTGGCTTGGGTAGTAAAGTCTTGTGCGATGAATGCATAAGCAGGTAAAGACAACATGTGTTAAGCTACTAAAAAAGTGATAACCCCTAAAGACTCTAGAGCAATGCCTAATTGAAAATGAACCGAATTATATTGATTGTGTCATAAAAATAACCCCCCCCCCCCCGAAAGCTTTCTTCACATTTGCCTTCTCTTTCTTTTATTTGGTACGAGATCGCTTCAACCTCGCGGTGCTTATAACTCTCGCCTATCGAACTTCTGTTCAAAAACCTCGTCCGAGAACTTGTATAGAGAAGGATTTTCCACTAGCAACAGTTCTTCCATACCAACTTAGCTTCCTGTTAGACGACTAATCCAGTAAATCATCTCGTTAGGCATCCACTTGAGAAGCTCAATCAGTAAACCATTTAAATAACTCCTTGTTAGTCAGATGCTGGATAAGGATCTATCTATCTATTATGTACTCTCCGAATCTACCGAGCTAGTTCCCTGACAGTCAATAAGTCAGCTGCTTCTAGCACAAAAACAGGTTTGTCGGTCAAATTAGGGATAGTCAGGTAAATAGAAATAGCAAAAGCAAACTCTCCAAATTGTTGATCCTTCAGTGATCTTACAACGGTTTTTCCATTGTAAATTCGTACGGAGCAATTAACCGAATTCCGGCCAAATAGAAGATCTGGGTGACAAAATTCTCCTTAGTATTCTCCGCAAAGGCAGTGTCATCGCTACTGTTTCTTCTAGAATCCTCATAACCTGATAAAAATACCAGAGAGGCAGATTAATACATGTACATTTCACAAGAAATACTGAAAATGATGATCATTAGGTGGTTCTAGATAATTGTTCTGAACCTGCCAAATCAACAAAACTCATCTTGCCCCAATACTAAACTAAGAAATTCAGCCAGATTGTACTGTATATAAAGAGATATGCAATATTTGTACTATATGGACGACAAAAGCTAAACAACAAATTATAGATAAAAGAATCCTTGTGAAGAGAAATTACAAGCTACTGTATAATATCTGCATAAACTGAATAATTATAGTGATATTTGTGGTAAGATCTAAGAATTGATGACTGTGATCATGCAAAACATAACTCAAGGGAAATGATATCTTTGTAAACTGAATAATTGCAGTAAACACATATACATATACAAATATAATATAAATGAACATATTCTAGTACAAAAACAAATGCATGAAAGAGTAGCAGGTGATCTGAAGCCAAATAACAATACTAGATATGTGAGGGGAAAGGAATTTAAGTTCTCACATGATCAACACAAGCTCGGTTCAGTTTGGTTTTAGGTCAATTCGGTTGAAAACCGAAGCGTAAAAATGCCTAGTCCCATGTAAAATAAAATTACAAGTAAAGTTTTGAAGATGCTTATCAAATGGTGGTATGATTCACAAGGTGAAATTATAATACCTTTTCTTATATGAAAATTAAATTGAGACTTATATCATTATAAATAGAGGGAAAATTGCAAAAAGGTGCCATGTTGTATGACATTTTTGCAAGAAGGTGCCCTGTTGTTTCAAAAATTTTGCAAAATGTGTAAGTTTCTGTAAAAATGACGAAATTGCCACTGAAACTAAGAATGGTTTTTATAACAATTATAAAAAATAATTTTTAACTAAAAAATTAAATTACAAAATTCGATTATATAAGTTTTAGTTAGTAGATAAAAATCGAAAAAGTTTTAAAATATTAATTAAAAATAATAATTCAGAATTTTAGGGGCAATTTCGTCATTTTATATAAAAATACACATTTTGCAAAAAAAACGGAAACAACGGGGCACTTTTTTGCCATCAACAAACAGCAGGGCGTCCTCCTACACATTAAATAAACAACAGTAAAGCAACAGGCGTGGTGTGGATAATAAAAAGAGACCAATGTCTAACAATACCTTAAAAGTAGAATATAATTAAAAGCTCGATGATGACTCCAAAATGTTTAAGTTGGGGAGAAGTGTTAGATCTACATGATTAAATGATATGAATCTTGATAAACATCATAGTCTCACTTTCAGCTAACTCTCAAGTTATTATTCAATATCGGCCATACCTGACGCCCAAACTCCTCCCTCACTCTTTTAGCCATAGCCAGTCGTTGAGACTGAAACTGGTGCTGCAGTTGATCCACCGCAAACAATAGTTGAGACCGAAGCTGGTATTGCACCGCAACCAAATTTTGAGGCGGGTCCACTGCAGCCGATTGCTGAGGCTGATTCATCGCCGCAGCCAATTGTTGCAGCTCGTTCATCGTAGCCAATTGCTGAGACAGAGGCTGCAACTCCTTCACCGCAGCCAGTTGCTCGGATTGAAGTTGGTGCTGCAGCTCATTCAGCAATTCCAATTGTTGAGAATCAAGCTTGTCCCCCAGTGCACGCAAAGTTTGGTTACTAAACAAATCCGTCACATCCAATTGCCGGGACCCATGTTGGTGATCCAACCATTCCAAGAAGCCCGATAGCTGAGACTGGTGACGGTGATACAACTGATCCACCGCAGCCAATTGTTGAGAATGAAGCCGCTGTTGCAGCTGTTCACCTTATGGCTCCATATCCTATTGTAATGTTCAAGAAAAGAAGAGCTATGTGGCAAACCAGACCAGCTCTTTGAAACGAGAATGGAGTTGGAGATAAACTGAGGCGGCACACGAGGAAGAATCTCCTCCAGTAGGTCAGTCCCATCGAATACATCACTAGCTACACAATTTCCCTGTGGATGGACAAAAACAAATCGATACAAGCTTCAAAGAGGATCACAGTCAATTTATTTACTGGATCATCAATGTTGGAGATGCTTAGAGTTAAAAACTAGATTAGACCAAGAGAACATGAACACTTGCAGCAAAATCAAGCCCGAGGAATAAGAATCAAAAAGAAAAACTGAAATGCCACAAATGTAATTACCCGTTCAGCAATTTGGGGGAAAACAACAAGATGATAACAAAATCAATTAGATGCACAGAATCAAACACCGCAAAATTAAAATTTTATTATTCAATCATCAACATTGAATAGATATGTATGGTTTAACAAACTTACCCAGAAAGCTAGGCTCAAACTCGAATCGAACATGAATTGGTGTATATATAATAATGCATTGAACCCAAGACACCAATTAAAAAAAAAACTTAATTAATTTGCTACCTTAGTTTTGGAACAAACTACTCTTAGATGCTAGAGCATGAAATTAAATTTAAATATAATATCAATGAGAAATTGCATAAAATTAAAATTTAATTTTTTTTTTCATTTTCAGGTTATTAAATTTTAGGGATAATTGCTAAACTTGTAACCACACCTAAATTTCATGACATTCTCTTCATAGAGTACATAGCCAGTCCCATGTTGGACCAAAACACAAGTAAATACTTTCAATCACATAACCTAACACTGTATTGCAGTCAAATTTGAGCAAAAACAAAACCCCAAAGTTTAGAAGAAAAAAATATAGCCATCTTCTCGATACCCACAAACCCTAACCTGAGATCCTTAGCCCCAAAGGAGAGGAGGTGAGCTTTGGGAGAGAGAAACTCAAAGAAATGGTGTGATTTTGAGGAGACTGAAAGAAACCATTTTTACTCCGCAGACTGAACCCGGTTCAGCAAGAACCGGATCTCCATACGGTTTGGGGATTTTCCTTCCGATTCAAATTCTAGGAGTTTGGTAATTGGTGGAATGTCTGACAGGTCCCGGGTCGAATTCAAAGACCCGGACCCAACGGGTCTCGGGCTACTCAGGTCTCGGACTGAATGGGTTACCGGATCAGTCGGCCTTTCGGGTAGAAATGGACAGTCCTGCGTGTATCCTTAACCCGATAAGTAGGGTTGTTATGGCTCGGTTCCGTTCGGTTTATGATTATAACAAAATAAAAACGAAAATTAAACCATAAGAATTTGGTTTGGTTTGATTCGATTTTGAACTGGTCTGTTGTTGCTTTGATTTTATTTTAACCAAAGTTCATGACTTTTTCATATTTTGAACTAATTTTGACTTTATTATTTGATTTATTTTTTGTTAGCCTAAGATAATTATGCATAACTAGTGAAGATCGATGAGTTAAAATGAACCATGTATATAAATCAATCAAATTTCAATTTGATTTTCGATCGATTTAATTTTATAAAATAAAATTGAACTGATAAAATTTTGTGTTTAGTTGGAATAAAGGACAATGTTGTATAAGAAGACGTAGCATGGCTTCTCATATCTGCCACGTGTTGCGCGCTGGGACATCGCGCGCGCAGATCTTCAGCGATCTACGTATGGTATTGGTTCGGACAGTTTGAACATTCAACCTGGTTTATACCAGAGTGCATCCCTATATATATAGGGAGAATCCGGTGAGAATCTCACCAGATTGTGAGAACTGTGAGAATTAGTAGGGGCGCGCCACATGGCGCGCGTGCGCTGAGCTGGCAGGCGCAAACACGTGGCGTTGAGCTGGTAGGGGCGAAATTTGTTTTCTAAACCATCGTTACACCACTCCCCCGACAGAGTTCACTTATGAAGTATGGTATAAAACCCGACCCCCTGACCACATGGTGCCCACATATTAGTTCTCATGCTTCTCACTGTTATATATTATATTATATTCTTGTAGTTCTCATTAAAATGCTTCCCTATATATAAAACATGAGATCCATTGCTTATCAGACTAGTCTTTTGAACTAATGCAGGTTGTGAACGTTATATATTGCGATTGTCGTGGCTTAAAATTGTATTGGACCTAAATAATCTTTCGCTGCATTGCAAATCATATGTCACGACCGTTGCGAGTCTTGAAATCTTTGGTTGAGTGTGGAACTTGTTTAGGTATGAACAAAACAATGCTTGAGGAGTTTGAGAAGCATAGCTCTTGTTGTAACTTTCCAGAGAAAATGGCTCCTCAATCATCATCCTCACTAACGCATCTATTGGTGCTTCACAATTTCAGTTTTGCTTTTATTATTGTATTGTTCAATCTAGCTTCTTTATTTTTCTACTTGAGAATTTATTTTGAGAATCCTATATTACCCACCAAACCAAAGCCCGCCTAATCTAAGCCCAATCCAACCTAAACAAGATCCTAACCCACCCCTTATTTCTACCCCAACCCAACATACCCTTCACGAGACATGGCAGAACTCGATCCATGGCCTGAACCACTGCACCAGGCCCTACTTGGGAATTTACTTGCTACTTTTCATATAATTTTAGTAAAGTTCATCTTGCTTATCCAAAAAAGTTACATACATGTCATATAATTAACATTGCATTATAATATGGGTTCGAACACACAACCTCTCTTAAACATGTGCCTCAACCGCTGGAGTGTACCTTTCAGAACATATAAATATGTCTTATGTCTCAAAATGAGTTAATGTTCAATTACTAACAGAAATAAGGGTAGAATGTTTTATTGAGGTTATAATTTTGTTAAGAAATAAACTCTTTTATTAAGTCCTCAATTCTAAAACTTCAAAATATTTTCTTTCAAAAAAGAAATTCAAAATATTTCTTTTCTAAAAAGAAAAAAAAGATAAACACTAATTTTAAGATATCAAATTCAGAAAAATGTTTAGAACTACCATGAGTTGACCCAGTGGTTAAGGGTTTGTTAAAATTTGTTCCTTAGACTCTGGTGTTAGGGCAGCACTTTTAATGGCTTTGGGATTGTCTCATCCAATTTGAATAAAATGTTTGAAATTTCTTTATTTGATTTTGGGCCAACTCAAAGACTTAAAATAGAACTTTGGAACGGTCGTAATATATGTTGTCCCTCAGGTAACATCTGCATTTGAGTTTAATATTCAAATAATGTTCAATTATTAATTAAATAAACGATCGGAAGAAAATTCTAATAAAAGCAAAGAGAATCCAATTTGATCACAAAATAGCCTATGACCCAATTATTTAGATTTGTTTTTATACCAAAGTTCTAAAACGTGACACATCTCATCACGCATCTAAATATAAAACCAAATAATGAAACATCATTAACATTTAATCGTACCATAAACGACAGATTTATTTTCTTTGGTGGCTTATTGCTTTAATACAAAATAAGCAAGAATCAAGAATAGTAAGCTTTATTTCCAACTTGGGTATTAGTTAATCAAATCAATATTATATTTCATAACAAATTCGCATTGAATTTTACATCTTTGATACAACAGTTTATATATAGATACATAGCTTTCATGGCCGTACTAATCCATCATTTTTCTCTCCGTATCAATTAATTTAACCATTTAGTGAGATTTGATTTATTTTATAACATTTTGTTTGTCTTTAATTAATCAGCCGCGTATGAGTGATTTTACAGTTCTTTCATTATTTATTTAGTCAAACACTTGGTAGATATGGTGGTTGAAAGTCTGAGATTATAGTCGTTTTTAATCATAACTAAAAATGGAATTATTATGTATGTGAATTAATATATAAAAATATTCAATGAAAAACAGCTATTATTGTTATTTAATTAGCAGCCTTTATATAAACAAGATACATTGACTTCTCCGAGAATATATAAATCATCCTAATCTTCTCTGGGATTTGTGTTTCAAAATTGGCCACCGAACTTAATTAATTAACAAATTAGATTGTAAACACACACACACAATATATGTGTGTGAGAGAGATTGAGTTATCAATATTACGCTGTAATACAATAAATTCGACACAGCACTTACACACAATCATATTAAATTTTAAAATAAGATGCATTTCAGTGTAAACTGGGTAATAAATATACACCGTTCGAATTGTATTGGGTCGTTCATCTGACGAGATTTATACCAGTGCGCAACACGTGGTTGCGAATTTACACCACGATCATTTTCGTGTTTCTACCGAGTTTATTTATTTTTACCAATTCGCACTCACTTTCTATCAGATGTGCTGTGTTTATACTAATTCACACTCACTCTCTTTCAGTTGAGTCTTTTGTACTTTATTTGAAGAATAATTTGTTTCATAATTAATATATGGAAAAAATAACAAACCAATATAAAAAGTTTTCCACATAAAAAAACATTGCACGATTTTCATGTAATTACACTACCTAAATTATTAATACAAAGCCAAATATGTATATATAGAAAAAGTAGATAATACATAATGATTATTTGATTAGTGAATTTGACAAATATTTCTGAATTCCTGAACATGTGCTATATACCTCCGTTAAAGTTGGAGTCTGCATGTAAATTAATTTTCTAATCTATAAATTAATGCTAAATTGTCCATGTTTTTCAAAGGTTGAGACTTAATTATTTAAATCAACATTAGTGCTTTTGCGTAAAGCTTGGTCAGATGGCACATGGGTTGATAAGGTTCCGACAAGCCGTACCAAATATTATATTTGAACCTCAATTTCAAGGAAATGTATGGTCAAAAAAATTAAAAGTAATTAAAAGTTTTTATATATTCTCTCCTACTTTTCGAGAAAGAGATAAGGACTAATTAATTGCCATGCCATTGCCAGCTATAATTATAGTCATGTTGATGATAAGATGGAGCCCATTTCTTATTTTATTATCTATTTCTTCTAAAATGGTATAAAGATATTAAATATGAAGGGACGTCTTCCACTATAAATTTTTGGGTTTTTACAAACCGTCCAAACCAATCACGAACCAATCACAAACGTTGCTTTGTGGAGATCTGCGCGCACAATCTCCTAGCGCGCGACACGTGTCCAAAAAGACAGACCCGCAGTGACTTTCTTGGTCACAAAAGTTCCACCCTCAGCGCAAAAGTTCCTGAACATTTGCGCTGGCGGTGAAACTTTTGGGTTCAGGTGAAATTTTTGCGTTGGGTGTGGAACTTTTGGGTTTATGTGAAAGTTTTTGTGCTGAGGGTGGAACTTTTACGACCCTAAAAGTCACTGCAGGCCAACCTTCCTGGACATGTGTCGCGTGCCGAGAGAACGTACGCGTAGATTTTCATGTCTACCATAGGTTTGAACAGTTTGTAAAAATTCTAAAAATTGTATATAATTGTAATTCTACATGTGAAATTAAGCATGGAATGAAACAAAATATGCATTATTGGCTCATGGAGGTCGGATTAAAAGTAAATATGTATTATATGTAGGACTATAAAATTATTAAATCTCTAGAAACTCAAATTTATGAATAAATTTTAAATATTTATTAAGAAAATTTTAACAATTATTCTATGTGTATGAGAAGGTCAGGTGGATTACTTATTCGAAGTTCAAAAGGTTGGAGCCGCCGGCTTTTATATATGTTAAGGAACTTATAATAAATGATAATTGAAGTTAAATACACCTAATGAAACACATTTTCAAATCATAATGTACTAACTACACACGTTTTGAAAATTAGTGCATGCAATTTTATTTTATTTTATTTTGTCAAATCACTCGAAATTTATATTTTTCCAACGTTCTGATTAAGTACGTTAACGTCTTTGCTCCTAATAAGCTTGTACAATATGAGGGATTCGTGGGAGAAGCCGAATGTTAAGAGCTTGAGAGACCATTTTTTGATGTGTTGTGTAGAATTATAAATTTTGAATGATTTGATAATATAAAAAGAAATTTAATATACTGATTAAGAGAAGAAATCTGCTACAAACCAAATCTGGGTGTACAAACGTCCGATCTGTAGAATGTGTAGTACAAAATTGTAGAATTCTGTAGAACGTGTAGTGTAAAGTTGTAGAACGTGAAGGACCCGTGCAAAATTGAAGAACCCTGTAGAATGTGTAGTATAAAGTTGTAGAACCCTATAGAATGTGTAGTGTAAAGTTGTCGGACGTGATGAACCCCGTAGAACCTTCAAGTTTGCGTATTGAACGTTACTGCTACGCGTCGCACACTGAGACAACGCACTTTCAGATTCGCACTGATTCAACGATTGTAAAAACATTCGAACGTTCTACAACCATTTGTACTGGAATATATTCATGCTAATCAATATTCAAAATATATTTAGTTGGGTGTACCTGTTACAATTATGAAGTAATAAACTTGTGATGTTTCATATATATGTACTACCTAATTAAGTTGGCTGCATGTGTTTGACTTTGTGTACCATATTCCATAAATCTCGTACGGAAGGTCCAAAAATGTCAACTCCTTAACCCTTGCTAAAGCCATGCAATTGTCGATAATTTCTCCTCCCCACTTGCTTATTTTTCTTTTTATTTATTTATTATGTCGCTTAATCATCCATGCAAAAGAAACTTTATTTAATTATTATTATCATACCATTATCTTCAAAGTTGGCCCAATGATTCCCGGGCCTAAACCGAAAGTTGCATACCATATACCTTTTCTTTCTTACACGACGGTGCATCGACAATTTCTCTTTTTGGGCAAATTATATATGTTATCCCCTAAGTTTCGGTAACGAACAATGATTACCCGTTGTTTAAAAGGTTAATTACAATTTACATTTACTATAATGGCCGGTTTTATAATCTGGGCAACTGAACCAGTTCGACTGGTCCCCATCTCCTTTCGTCGTTTCTAATTAAAGTCAGAGGTGGGCTTTTGTGTGTGTGGATTTTCCTTATGGTGTGCTCCTACTTGATAAGACTCGATTGTTCCCAACACGGATTTCACAACCTAACCTAGACTTGGTGTTGAGTGAAGGATCGCAATAATACATTGTATGTATGCAGCGGAATTATAACATGCAATCCTAGTTCGATCTTGTGTATTTGATCTATAAAAATTAAGTAAGTCGTACCTTACATGTCGATTCGCAAGTAGACTTAGTTTCGAAAATTCGAAACTTTTTGAGTATCTCTTGATCCAAACACCTAAAGAGCGAGAGCTTATTTTCACATTTACTTGTCAGTGTACACTCACTAAAACAATGCAAGAAACATTAGTCGGAACTTGGGCCCAAATCTCATTTGGGCGGCCTACGTACCCCGTCTCCACGGAAATCAAAGTCCACGTAGTTCGTCACGTACCAAAACTCTTTTAATAACGATCCAAAACGCTTTTGGAAATTAATATAATATAAATTTAAACATCACATGTTTAGATATAATCGAACTCTTTTGATTATTTAAGTATTCACTCCAAAACAATTTTGGAGCTCATGAGTTTCAACGTTATTGAAAAAGTGATCCCATGTAACATACTCTAAGTACATTCATAAGTTGGTAAACTCACATTACATGGTCACAAAAACACGCTCTAAGCATATTAACACATACATTTATCAATAACCGTATAAAACAAATTCCATACCTATTCATATGCATATTAATATACATATGAACTATTGAACACATATACACCATTTATCATATTCATGCATATTAGTATATTATGTGTCCTCTCATGTAACAACATAAAATAGATCAGTGAAGCATCATATATGCTTATAATCACCTAACATGTATTGTGTATGTATATGAAAAGGAATCTTATGCTAATCATTCTCTAAACACACATACAATTATAGATACACATATGTATCAAGATGTACGGTCTCACCTTTGTGTGCTAGCAATTAGCATAGATCATGGAACCAATTCATCATATTAGTGAATCGAACACTTTCTCTCCCGTAGCCTTCATATATGTCCATCACTTGTCATTAGACACAATATCATTTGGATTGACACTCTAATCATATTAGAACACCAGCTCCTTTTCCATTAAATCATGTCTCCGGAAACGTGGAGTGGAGCCATACCTGGATGAGCGGCGGCTTCTCAAAAATACCCCTAGCTGTGATACGGTAGCATACTTGCCCTTTTAGGTTTAGTATGCCTTTTATAATTAAAATTTATCGCTTCACTAATTTAATTTAATAATATCCTAACACATTTTAAATATAACAATTATATTTAAAATTAGTTCATCTTTAATTAAATTAATTAAGATAAAATTTATCTAAATTAATTTAACCTTTAACTAAACTGTATATATTTGTATTCAAAATACAATATATATATATTATTATAACTGATATTATAATTTGGGTTTC
>JAYMTP010005761.1:0-12938 GCA_036897365.1 Geranium brycei | reverse complement strand
AAAACCAGTGTTCTAAAAATCTCTGACTTGTTCGATTAATCCCTGATTAGTCCCCGATTAATCTCTGATTAGTCCTCAGAAGGTCCTCTCTGCCCGACTAGCGCCTAGCGTTTTTTTTAAGAACACTGGCCAAACTCATGTCATCCCAATTCAGTGTTGAGAATTCATCACCATTTTTAATGCAAATTAGCAAGAACTTCAATGTATCACCAAATCAGCAATCAATGGACATCATTCGAATAAAATCATTCACAAATTGAAATAAACAAACACAATCAAGTAGCTCAAACAGATCAACCCTATCCATGAACTACAGATTTCAATATTCTTAAAGCCAGAAACACAGTCAACCACCAAAAATCACCAAATCAACCCTAAAACATCAAAATACCAAATTCTCACCATTACCCAACAAAATTCACACATCAAACATGCACGAAACAGAAGAATCTGACAAACCCATGAACGAAAAATGAAAGGAGAATCGAAAAGGCCGAATCAGAGAAATTGGGTTGGAGGAGTTCATATCATACCCACGACACTCGATCCTCCAGAGCCAAGAGTCATGGATAAGCAATCGGAGCCTGCGCGAGCAGAGATCTGGCGGAAGAATCAGAAGGAGAAAAATCTGCGGGAGATTGAAGGCGACGAGGACAAAGATGGGAATAAGGAAAAAAAAAGAGCCCACGAACAAAAAAAAGGCGCAAATAAAACGAAAATGATCAGATTTTCGGAATAAAGTGTCTATTTTAAAATATTTTATTTAACATTTTTTAACTCTGAGCGAGTACAGTAGTTAAGCTAAATTCATTGAACAAGGTTAAGGTGTAACCTATTTACCAACTAAGTATATATATATTTAAAGCTTTTATTAAACAAAAAATTTATGGGTCACTTGGATCAAACAATTTGTCACTATTTTATATCAAGTAACAGATTTTTGTTAAATGATAATTTGTCTCTCAGTTGAATAACTGATTTATGTTAAATGTTAGAGTTCTATACAAACAATTTAAAATGACAATTTTGCCTTACTTCCTGACTAAATGTCATAGTCGGACTAGTCTTTCTCCGGGTAGCAACTTCGAATGCACTTTCCGACGACCTCGACGACGAGTGTGCTTTTCGGCAAGTTCACGGCCTCTCCCTAGACAGTCCGGTTGCCTCTTCGTGTCTACCAAGTCTCTGTCGACGACGAGCCCAATTCCTTTCCCTCCTATGAAAACGACGCAAAGATATGTCCTTCTCCAATTCACACTGATCCAATGCCGAGCTTCGGTCTCTCACCCTGCTCTGATCACGGCGGTCTCCCCAATCGCCTATTCTGTCGATTCTCTCGTTCTTTCGATTTGCTCAAGCCACGTCACCGAAAATCCTCGAATCTCGTTGTCCACGTAAACCACATAGTGTTTGTATATTTGCCTAAAAATCCCTGACAACCTCAATCCGCCACCACCTTCCAATTGGCCAAGTCGTCGGAGTAGCACCCATGAGCTGAGGCCCCTCTGCCTCGATTTTTTTGTCGGAATTATGTAACCACCTCCACATGTGTGATGTCAAGCCTTTTTTACCTTAGCTCCCGGAGTCCCTCTCCCGCTTTGATTCTAACATTTTTGCATCCTCTTCCTAGACGCAACTCCCCGTGTTTAACATATCCGGAGGACATCCTTCCTCGTTCAACAGGAGACCCGTAACTAGCCATTAAATTGGGCAAAGAATGACTAAGGCTGCCCAAAAACCAGAGGCTAAGCTGGCTGGAAATTCCCATAAAAAGGTTGAATATAATAGAGGGCTAAATTGTCATTTCATATAAAATGGTTAAATATGTAAAATGGCAATAAATTGTTTGAGGTGAGTTACGAAATTACAAAAAAACAAAACTTTAAGTATACCTAAATGAAAATAAGTTTCAACATATACACCTATATGCAATTACCCATAAGTTTAATTATAATGCATGTAATCAATTTTCAAATATAGTTTTATTTTAGTGCTCTCGGTATGGGCACGGTTTCAAAACTGAACCGGACCGATCATTAATCAGACCGAATCTTCTGTTTCTCAACACATAGGAATTAAACCTAGAGCCATAACGTAACAGATATGTTCGATTCTTAAGTCGACTTTTCAGTTTGATTGTTTGATTCTATTCTATTGGAATAAATTAATTCTCAATATTTAATCCAGTTAATTAACATGTTGAATTAAACGATTTTAATATTGACTTATATGAAAAAACTTTAAATTTGTAATTATAACAAATACTAATAAAAATTTAATATTAACATTTAATTATTATAGTCCAATCAAAAAATAAAGTAAAAATAAAATAATAACAAAAGATAAATAATATATTATTGTCCTTCATTTTTAGTTCACGTGTTGACTCAAACAGGTATAATTCCTACAAGTTATTTGGACTTTCTTAATTTTGAGAACTAAAATCCAATCAAAACAAAACGAATTATCTTAAATTAAGAATTAAAACCGAACCATTAATTACGTTTTTCAATTCTTTGGTTATGGGTCCAAAATGCTCACCTATGCTCGAAAGGGTTAAGCGATAGTGGAGTGAATGAAATCTCAGGAGTTAATAAAAATGATTACATTAATGAAAAAAGTAAGAGTTAATAATAAATTAATTAAAAATGAAATGAAAATTAATTAAACCATTCAAATATGTTTTAAAAATTATTTAGTTTACGATTTTTTAAATATAAACTGGACAATAATCTATCAAAATTTTAATTGAGTTACAAAAAAATCAACATGAACAAAAATTTATTGTTTACTAATAGTTTTTTCATATAAATTCATTTGTATGTTAAGTTAGCATTCTTAAATCATATGTTACATGAGAAAAGGTGAGTTACATACATACTAACTATTTTTTATTTATGTCCTTCAAAAAAAATATTTTTTATTCATGTAAAGAACATTGAAAATCAAGATCTTTTTTCATTAGATATTTTAAAGTTATAAATTAACCATTTTATTATATTTATTTACACTTATTTTATTAATCAAATAATTTAATTAAATTTATAAATAGCAAATTAGTTAATAGATTTGATGATTTCAACTGAAACAATTAATTTTAATTTATTGAAACCCGTTTTATTTTTTTTAAACATGTTTCATTTTTCCAGCACTGTAACGAGATGTTAAACCGGTTGCAACGAAGGGAGAGATGTAATGAGGATTTCGGGTTTCATATTATAGCCAATTGGTGAACTATGTTAGAGAATAGGTGTAACGAAGGTCATGAGTCGAAAGACCAAAATAAAATTTTCACATAAATGCTTTGTCGTGCCGTTCAAAATTGGTTTATAAGTTTGTATTTGAAGTATAGATTTGTAGCCCAAATATAAAAACTACGGGCTTTATATGGAAGGTATAGTTTGGGCCTGGGTCCGGGCCTGGTATTGGGCCTGGGCCTAGCTATTTGTATCGATTTGCAATGAAACCGCTAATTGGCTTTGCCGGGAAGCGAAATCGATTTAACACTCTACTTCGTTAGGTTCGTTGATACTCATAGAAGCTCTCAGTCTCAGCCAGATCGATGACGAGAGCTTGAATCTCCATTTTCGTTCGATTTTCTGAGATGTCGCTCATGGCATCGTCCACATTTCTCAGGGTTTACGATTCGTATTTCCGATTTCGTTTAGGGTTGATTGGATTTGCATGTGCGTGCTTGAAATTTGGAATGTTAAATGTTTTTTGTGTTATCGTTGCTGAATCTGTGCGCGCAACGTGTTCGACGAAATTGCTGTTCGTGTATTTGGAATTTCTTGGTGATTGAGCATCATCTTCGTTTGAGCTTGATTAGAGCTGTGTTGAATTTGATCATGTGAATGCAATGTGCTTTTGTTATTGTAAGTTATAGGCTGAGCTTCTTGATTCAGCATGAACATCTGTTCATTACACTTCCTGGTAGAAAGATTAGGAGCTGGAACATGGCGTTCGTCTTGTCTCAGATTGGGCATTGTCGGGATTGGGTCGGTTATAATGTAGTGTCAGTTAAATTGAGGGGAATATGATGCCCATTTAGTCTTTATTGAAGTTGTGTATGTGTGTACTTGAGATTTGGAATGTTTTTATGTGTTCAAATTGTTGAATTTGTGCATGCAATGTGCTCAATGAAATCTCTGTTCGAGTATTTACAATCCCTGGGTGATTGAGCATTATCTCCATTGAGCTTGATAAGAGTTGTGTTGATTACACGAATGCAATGTGCTTTGTTGTTATAAAGTTATAGATTGAGCTTCTTGATTCATTATGAAAAGTTGATCATTTCACTTCCTGCTAGCGAGATTAGGAACTGGAACATGGTGTTCGCCTTGTTTCAGATTGGGCATTGTCGGGATTGGGTCGGTTATAATGTAGCGTCAGTTAAATTGAGGACAATATGACACCCATTTAGTCTTGATTGAAGTTGGTAATTGCCTCTCTGTAGATTACGGGGAAATGCTGAATTTACGGACATTGCTTCCTTTATTTCACTGTGCTTTTTCCCGGGAGGACACAAGGATCATGGATTGTATATGACATAAGGTTCTTGGTGGTGATCTCTTAAGTAGCATCATGCATGATCCATGTAACATGTGCCAAAAAGTAGACAATTATCTACCTAGTTTCATTCGTCGTTTTTCCATATAGAAGCATGAATTACTAGCTGGCTCAGTTGCCAGTGTTCTAAGGAATTTTCTCGTAAGTTTCTATATTGGTTTTAGTTCCACTTATGATGCTATTGATTAACTCACATTCATTACTTAGAGTTCAAAGAATTAGCAAGCACGTATGCAAAGGAAATTCAGGCCTCTTTCATGGTTTAGTCAATTTGGTGGGTTTAGATAAATGCACGGTGCACACAATTTGTAAACTTCTACTCCTCAGTGTTCCTCAAAGCTTCTCTGAATATATAGTCGGCTATCCCAAATCTTGCAAGAAAAGGCTATTAGCTTAAAGTTAACTTCAGCTGTACACATTGTTTTTTCTTGGGGTGTTAGTTGTGTTATATGTCACTAATATTTTTAATAATTATTTACTATTTGGATAAAAACTTGAAAAGTATCTGATATCGCTGGTCTAACTATAGTTATCTCTAGATTGCAAAGATACTTAAACTGCTTTTTTTTCTTCTACTGCTACTGTCAAGTAATGTCTCAATACCAGAGGTTTAAGGTATGATATTGATTCGGAACATGTGATATTCGGCATAAGCCATGTGAGTTCAGAAAATATGGGATACAAAGTTTCAATCTAAAGTTTGAGTTGTTTATATCTAGTAGCGAGAGTCAAAGATAGTTTGTCATGTACTGAGGGCCATGACATGAATTATTAATACTATCTTATCTATGTAATAAATGAGATGCTCCTATATAATAACAATGATTGAAAATTAGCCTATAATTTGTACTTTCTTATGTTAATGGAACAGCTTATGTCAGGTATTCTGATGGAGCAAGCAAGACTGCTTGTGACTTGTGTAGTTGATACATTCATTACTCGATAATGACAATGCAATTTTACGGGTTTCTTTTACTTGCAGGTTGCCTGCATACGACCGAGAAACATAGCTTGCCCTTATATATTATCCCAGGAGAATGCAAATGATTGTGTGATATGATTTGGTTTGTGTTCTATGTTTTAAAACATATGATATTGATTGATTTTTTGCTTATGTTTCACTTACTGTTTGGTTTGGAAGCTTGAAACTGCCATATCACCCGTGATCATTTTTTTGATACAGAATCTCATAATTCTTGAAACTTTTAATCCAAAATCACAGCCTCCTTGTAATAATTTTAATAAAACAAAATGCTTATCAGTAGTTTTCTGATTGGCCATTTTATTTGTGCTAATTATATTCCTTTCTTATCGTGTTCAACCCTATGGGAATATAAATAAGCAATAAAGGTTCAAAAGGAGTCATGTGTTTAGCACCGCCCAATTAGTTGTATTGATCAATCAAATTAGTAAAGTATCTCAGACACAGAGACACATGAAACATTTACACACATGGTGATGAAAAGTACCCATTGTTAAGGTTTTATGCTATCTTTTGTTCGTCAATTGACTCACTATATATCTGGTAATGATTTGTCATTAGTTTCTGTGGTTTTATACAAAGATAGAAGAATAATTAAATCTTACCTCATTTGAACAACAAATGATGTGACTGTAATGGATTTATTCTGTTAGTGACGGATTGCATAATTTCTCTTCGCTTACAACTTTTGTTACCACTTATGAAGGAAATATATTTAGACCTTTACCCTTTTGTATAAACAATTTACATATGTATGCAATATATAGTTCATGCATATCAGTAGTTCAATGAGTTTGCTTTCATTACATTACCACAACCTGTGATTTCTCTGGGTAAATTAGATGATGATCCTTCCCCGTTCATGATTTTTTTCTCTTTCAGCTCTGTCGGTGGACACACGAGGGACA
This sequence comes from Geranium brycei, assembly GCA_036897365.1. Classification (NCBI taxonomy): domain Eukaryota; kingdom Viridiplantae; phylum Streptophyta; class Magnoliopsida; order Geraniales; family Geraniaceae; genus Geranium; species Geranium brycei. The sequence goes on along the minus strand of JAYMTP010005761.1, from coordinate 6,479 downwards.
TTATGCTCATTATTTGGATTAATTTCAACAAAACTCTATCCGAGCATTCACTACAACAATCCTAGCAAAAGCATGTGTACCCGTAATTTCTGTTGAATTTAATTTCATACATTTAATGTTGTTGACAAGTGTGTTGGGCCATTAAGTGTGATAATGCCATCATTTATGGTCCCTATACTTTTTAATGTGAAATTTCAACACTAATGAAGGAGAGAGGAGAAATACCATGTGTATGAGTTAAGGAAGGGGTCGGAAAGGGAAAGAGTGTAAAGCAATTCGAATAGTAGGAGATAGAGAGAGGTACTAAAATGAAGAATGAAAACAAAAATGGCATTTAAAGTTTGGAAGGGACTTAAAATAGTGTTTAGAAAACTACCAACGAAGGGAGAGTAGAGGCAAGGCCATGGCATAGGCGATAGAATTAAATTTGTATTTATCATCTGACGTTACATGCACCCTCTTTGTGGCTTCATTATTCTCAACTGTCTCAATTACTATTGCATTTATTTGTTGTTAATGGCCTTCCAATCTACAACTATACTTTTTTAAATGCCCGAACCACCCAACCTCCTTCCTCTCCTTCGTTCACCCATCTCATTCCCAAACTAGTAATGTTTCTTGCAACTGTACTAGCAATTTTACTTCATATAAACACTCATCACAAACACTATTGAATACTGCTTTTATTTGGTGGGTACTTACTGCTGAGGACTCTTGAGATCTACCTTCATTTATGTTATGTTGTTACATTGCCATCAAATCCGGGCTTATGTATCGTTTTTGTAGGTGGAGGATGGACATTAGCCAATGGGGATTGTCATATGCTATGGTGACACATGATTCAGATTGATGTTCTGTGGGCCATTCACAATAACGGAGTGGACCCGAATTTACAACATTTTCACTTCGTTCATGTACGGAAGATATGCCCCGAAGTCTGCAGAGCTTTACCCCTATGTGTGCCAGGTAAAATTCGATGATTTTTCAGAATTTTATGTACCAGCTCCCTGGAAAATCTCTGCTGTGGCATGTTATATGATTCACTGATAGGATATTTATATATATACACACAGAGACAAGAAAAAGAATAATATGGCCAAATATAAGAGAACAAAAGTAACAACTAAACCAGATAAGTCTTAGCCAAACATTTTTTGATTTAGAAAATTTTGGGACACATTTGCAGCTAAAAACCCATATGGGTACTGGTTTTTTTTCCTGCTAAAAAACTACCTACCTTAGCTGCTTTTGCCCAAATCCTATACTATGACAAGAGAAAGCTACACAAAAACTAGTGTTATTTGCGCTCCACTTTTTGAGGAATTGCTCTTTCCATTGTTTCAATTATATGCATCTATTTTGGACTTGGGACGTTGGAAAGTTTTAAAAAGTGGAGTGCAAATAACACTGTTAAAGCCCAAAGAGAGAGAGAGAGAGAGAGAAACAAAAGATAAATATTCAAGACTAGTACTAGAAGCCAGCATATTTTGATGGAGACAAGAGATCTAGTTCCTCCTCATCTTCAAGGGTGCGTTGTTGTCATGGAGAAAGTCGAGCAGCACCGTGCTCTTGCATCTCGGGCATTTGGTGTCGCCCTCTGACATCATCACGTACATGAGGCAGCGCGGACATCCCACCAGGACCATCGACTTGGCCTCTGGGCTGCTCGAGTGTCTCCCGTTGTTGTCGTCCTGGTCCATCTCCGAGGACACACAGGAGCTAGGCGGGGAAGTCGGGGACACCGATGCCGACCTGCTCGGCGACCCCACTTGCTGGTTGGCCCGCGGAGGAGTCGACAGGTTGAGCTTCAAGTCGAGCTTGGGGCTGCTTCCGTGTCTGCGGCTCATTTTGTCTATAAATCTATAAAACAGAACAAAAATAGTAACTAAAAGTCTAAAACAGTTATGGAACTTTACCACTCACAAGAACACACACATATATATTGAATTGCACTGAAACCATTACCTGTGAAAGAACAGAACTAGAAGAAAACAGAGTGTATTAGAATAAACGAAGAGTGACAGAGATGGCTAGAAGGAAAGTGCACCATGAAGCTGGTCTTGGCCTTGGTGGTGAACTGAGGGCTGAGAGGCCATTATATATAATGGCCAAAGGGTGGAGAAATGGTATATTTAAACCTTAATTTAATTATGAGAGAGAGATAGAGAGAGTTGTGGTAGAAGGAGGTGTAAATTGAGGAGAGAAAATGGTATTAATGATTTGGGGAAAAATCCCAAGAAAGTTCAGCAGAAGAAGAAAATATGCAGTAAATATAGCTATTATAAAGTACAATGAAGGAGGCTTTCATTCATCGCTTATTAGGGAGGAGGAGAAGCAGTGGGTGTTTTATTTTTTCTTTTTAGCGAGAGAAGCTAAAATTTGAATACAAAAGCAGTAAAACCCTTAATTAGCAATCCGAGTGGTTAAGCGATTGGATTTTTAGTCTGGTGGTTAATATTTAAGTTGAGATTAAAGCCTTAAATGACAATTTGAGTGGTTAAGTGATTGAATAATTGGTCTGATGGTTAAGGTTTAAGTCACGATGATAATATAAAATTTATCTTGAAACAAACCATAGAAAAGAAAATTACAACAGCTACACAGTACACTCCCTTGTGAAAATTAATTGAAACCCAACAAACAAGAAATTAATTGGCAGCACCTAAATACTTATTGAATTAGAAAGCCAGAAATTAAAACACAAATTGATCTCTCTCTTGCTCCTGTTATCATCTTCATGCTCTTTTTCCTCTTCAATATTATTTGGGAATAATCTTCCTTTCTTGGGGGTTTCTTGCATTATTGGGTTTTATTATTTTGAAGAAAAAAACAAAATAATTATGCAAATGCTTGATGAATGAAAATTAAAAAACTAATATCATCAAGAAAAATCCAAGGAATCTTGATGTCATTTCATTGACTTAATCCAGCTTCCCCTTTACTCCTATCTATGTCAACGTCTAGAATATTAATATAATAATTTACACAATTATTCAAAATGTCCTGTGTATGTATACTAGTATTATAAATTAAATTATAATTTTATGCTTCAAATTAGTCAAATTGTAATTCACGAATTAGTAGGGGTTAAGACTTAAGACTTGTGACTTGGGAGAGTTTTGAATTTTAGTGAGTTTCTAACCTCAATTATAGAATGATCAAGAGAATAAATCATAAATAATAAATAATAATAGATTAAAAATTGTGGGTTTCCCATAAATTATTGCCGGCTATGTGGTGGCATAACCATTTAACTCTATATATAATAATATTGTTACCATTGGTAGACCATATAGATGCTTAATTAAATATTTATGATATCAATTATAATAGCAGTAAATTTGTTCATTAAAATTAGTGTGTTAAGTCTTCACCAGTTATTATGAGAAAATTTAAAAATAGTTATGGAAGCAATTGTGTACATGTGCTACAAGCCTATCACATTTAATAATTTTGATTTTTAGTGTGATTTCAATTTTTTAAATAAAGAAAAGATAAAGGAACAGAAACCTATTATGCAGAATTCAAACTCTGCTCAATATTTAATTCAGCATTTGATGATCTTTTCTTTTCAATAAATTTAGCCAATAAAAAATGGTCTTACCTCCATCTCTGCATATGCTGAACAACTTATATTTCTGGAGACATCTGAAAAGAAAAAAATAAATAAATGCTTGCCATAGTTTTCTTCTCTATTTATATCTTATATGGTACTCATTGCCATCATCGAAAATTTGAAATTGAATCGGATTATAATATGATGTTAAATATTACTTAATATTTGTAATTTTGTATTTGTTTTGTTTTACATATATCTTCTGCATTTGCTCCTGATTGAAGTTTCCGATGTACGACACTTTACGAGCACGGTATTTGACTATTTGTGTTGGGAGGGTGAGTTATTAATCTTTATCACATCACTCGGTCGCGATTTTTCATTGTGTTTTATGTATATCGTCCTCTCTAATTAGACCCGAATCTTGGACAATATAAAATAAGAGCACTGACCCATTTACAGTATTGCAATCCTTTTTTTAAAGTTTAATTGTTGAATGAATTCATATTTTAGTTGTTGGATTTTGCAGATAATAAGGTGGTAATAAATAGACAATTGAAGCAGAAGCTAAAATACATGCCTATGTTTTGACCTTTGTGGTTGAAAGAGCACACATGAAAATGGGTAGGTGCGGTTTCTATTTATAGACACTGTTTTGGGTCCACGTGGCCAAGAATGTTGACTTAGTTTTAAGGATATTTACAATTTACTTATTTCAGCAACCTTTCGTCGATTACATGTTAAGACAAGTCACCATCTAATCCACCAGTTGGAAATAGAGATGTCAAATTTTCTCGAACCCCACTGGCTAGGTACTCAAGATCGGACGGAAATTCTTAAATTTGTTGGACTTTGAAGTAACATTTTAAATTGTTTCGGTTTGTAATTTACCTAAAGAGTTTTTAGGTGAATTGTATTTGACATTGTAATGTTGTTCATTTGTATAGGTCACTCGCTCCACTTTCACAGGGTTGAGGAAATTGAGATCGACTCTTAACCAAAAGATCTGAAATCTGCGTGTAGAGTATATGTTCATTCGTAGGACGAAATTAAAGAGGTAAGTAAAGAGACTTGGTGTGTTTAGTAGCATATCACTTCAAAAACTCTTATACATTTTACATATATATTTAGAAATTTTTGTTTGACGTCGTTCTCTTTCGAAGTGATAAATTTATTTCGTTCGATCAATAAATCAGACACTTAAACTTGGTTGCTAATGCAGGATTTGAGTCCCCCCATATATAGTTTCTTGTTTTTCACATGATTAGAAAATACTTGGAATTGAAACATTTAGCTGTGCTACTTATTTAAAAGGTTTAAAAATTTTGATAGGAAATTGGCAGAATAATTATGAATTGGTTTTAAAGTCCAAAACCAAACTGTCCTCTGTCTTAAATAAAAATTGAAATTTTAAAAACATAGAAGAACTGGTAAATAATAAATAATAAGCTGCACAATCAATTAATGGGATATTAAGTGAAGACTTAAATGAAAGCCACCCAATGCCAAAGCTCATCATCTAGCTTCATAATATCTAACCTGTTTTATTTTTGGAAAATTATGTCATATACTTTACTGTTTATAATTAATTATACATTATGATTGCTTCAGAATCACTGTTATTTTTTATTTAGTACAATTTAAAAATAAGTAATTGAGTGATAGAAGTATTTTTGCATGTATCCTGTAACCTTAAGTATTTTTATAAAATAAATAAAAATACCAATAAGATCGAAAGGTTGTCATTGCTTCGATCCCTAAAAATATTTTAATTACAACGAGATCGGGCGCATATTCTATTTTTTCGAAACTTACCTCAAAATATATTTTAATTTAAAATAATTATATTATATTATATTTTTATAATGTTTTTACCGGCAAATTGTATCCAGACATGATTTTTATATATAAAAGGTATATGGCATGTTTTGTCACTTAGAGATTCTAATTCTAATTCTTTTATTTTAGAGATTCTTGTATCAGTTTTAACCCGATTGAATCATTTTGCTATTTGAAAAGTCAAAGAAAAGTATGAGATGACTATGAAAATATAAACATGTTACGTAAAGACAATTCAAAAAATTCAATTCGAGACATTAGATCCGTTGCTAATTTTTGAAAAGTAAAAGAAAAGTACGAGATGACCAAAAAAATACAAACATGTTATGAAATGACTATTAAAAAAAATCAATTTGAGACATTAGGTTCGTTGTTAATTTTGGATCATTTTACCATTTGAAAAGTAAAAGAAGAGTACAATATTATGTCCATAAAAGATGTAAACATGTTGTGAACAAACCTTTCAGAAATTGAAGGGTGCAGAGAAAACTGGTAATGGAACTCAAAAGTGTGAGGACAGTGAACTGAGTCAGATCATCATTTTGTTGTTTCAACTGAATAGCAATCGCTGTAATATAGAAACTGTGTATTAATTTATGTCTAAAGACCATTTAATATAACAACCATATTCTGAAACCTCAACTCTTTTTTAAAGGGTGGTCATTGATTTTTTTTTACTATGTGTAATTGCTTGCTGGTGTATTTATTATGAGTAATTTTTGGATGGCAATTCCAAGAAAAAATTACAATATAGATAAATTGTTGGGAAATATAAGAACCATAATTAATTAGTATTAACTTTTAGTTGTAAAGTCCAATTCGAAATATTTAATTATTTACACACTACAGAGATAATTTCTTCAATTTAAATTTTTCATATGACTTTTTCCTTCCCTAATCTGGAAATTGAATATTGTCAATATATTTTATATAAATGTATAGTTGAGTTTTATTAATATATATTCTTACATTTGGAATTGGCCTGATATATTTAATAATTTATTAAAAAATTTTAGGGTTGTCTATTGTCACGCCCCGAATAATCTATCCTAAAATATTCGCGGTACGTGCGGCACTTAGTCAC
>JAYMTP010005760.1:0-12939 GCA_036897365.1 Geranium brycei | reverse complement strand
CCCCTACGTTAGTTCTCACGCATCTCTTGATTCTCACTGGAGTGTGCCCCATCCATTATATATGAGCATGAAACAAATGGGCGATGCTAATAATGCACATTCTAATGACACACACGTTACCCTCAAAATGAATAAAGTTTATATTATGTGCAAGTTACGTGACTTTCGGTTTCTCTAAAATACTCACATCTCATCTCAGTCTCTCTTTTGACGTTGTGTATTTTATCATATTTTCGGTGTAGGAATGCCAACGGGTCGGGTTTGGCCAAACCCAAACCCGTTGGCTTCGAACGGGTGCCCGACCAGCAAAAACCTGCTCAAAGTGAGTAGGTGCCCGACCCGCAGAAAATTCAGAGTATGGATTTTCTCTAAAACTCAAAACACAACCTGAAAATTATTAATATTAATATATAAATTATTTTTATAATATTAAAAACTTATTGTTTATATATTAATTTTATAATATTGAAAATTATTAATATTTATATATTAATGTATAAGTTAATTTCTTTTAAAAGGGGATGGGTGTGGGTCGGAATCAGGGCGGAGGTAGGTTGACCCGCACCCGCTCAATAAACCTGAATGTGGCTTGAATTCGTTTTTTGTGGGTTTCACCCTTTTCAAACGGGGTGGATTTATGAGGTACCCGTCGTCAGGTTTAAATTTTTGTCATCCCTATTCTGGCGAGTGTTCCTCTTCACATATCCTTGTTCTTTCATGTTTCTCAAAAAACCCTTTGTATTTTGACGATTTGTTTTTCAGGAAAATGCGTTTTATGTTTTTTACTGTATCCCGGACCATTTCTCTCATGAAACAATCAGCAGCGATCAACCTACAAACAAGTTGGACAAAAATTGGTTAATCCGATCCGAGACTCACTTGAATTGATCTTTTCTTGCTTCTTCGTTGGGCCGAATGGGTGGGTGGGCTTTTAATGGGGCTTGTACCGCTAAATTATAGTTTGTTTTTCCCCTAAAACTAAAACCGATGTCGTTTTATAATTTATTTCGTATCCCACAGGCGTACGAGGATTCAGACACCGGAGTCAAGCAAGCCAATACCATTGCTGCTCACTGTGCTCTGTCTCTGACCTCTCATCAACTTCAAAGGTTAGTTTTTTTTAGGGGTTTTTCATCAATATGTATTCCCTTTATTGATTTTTACAATTCTAAGAATGACATTGCTATTAATGTGGATTTCTGTTCTGAATTTCTGCATAAGCAGTGCAAAATTGGGTTTTTAGCATTGTTGGGAATTTCCAGTTTTCTGAGAAATTTGTGTACATGCTTTGTTTTTTGTATTTGATTGAAGGTGGTGATATGGGTTCTCGGATTCTGTGTTTTAACAGCAGCAGCTGTTCAGTTAAACCATACCCAGTTCCTTCTTTCAGAGCTGTTCGAGCACCTGACAGTCCGAATAGTCGATCTTGTTATTTCCGGGCAGGTATGCTAATGCTTCTTATTCTCGCAATGTGTTTGATAAAAGTTGTGAATGATATCAATTTAGCTTTTGTAGATGCTATGTGGGTTTGTAAGTTACATTTTGAGTAGTTGATTGTGGTTGCAGGGTCTATTCGTAAAGGAATAAAGTGTTTGATGAAGTCTTACAAGTTGTCAGAACTTTCTCACGTTGAGGTGGATGGGCTGAAGGCTCGACCTCGCATCAACTTCACCTCCATCTTTGAAGTGGTTAGCCTTTTTCTTACTTGGATGTTACTGCAATTTTTTGCTTTTTTTCTCGTAGTATGTGATGTAGCTAACAAGTTGTAGTACTCGGGTTAATCAGGTGCAACCTATTGTTGATGATGTTCGCAGTAAAGGTGATGCTGCAGTTAGAGAGTAGGTGATTTGGTGTACAATTTATGTTTTCTTTTATCTCTTATACTTTAATTTATGTTCCCTTAGATGGGTTATGGATTTGTTAATGAGGTAATGGTTGAGATTCTTTATATCTTTCTTTTGTAGATATACTGCAAAGTTTGACAAAGTTGAACTGGAAAAGATAGTTGAAAATGTGTCAGAACTACAAGATCCAGTGGTAAAGAATAATTTATCCTTGTAAACACGTATTTGATCTACTCTGGTTTGAGTTTGTGCTTGTTTACCTTTATTATCGAGGAGGTTTTGTTCATTCTAATTATTTTTTCATTTGACTTATCACAGTTGGATCCTGCTGTTAAAGAAGCATTTGATGTGGCATATGATAATATATACGCATTCCATTTTTCTCAAAAAACAGTTGAGAAGAGTGTTGAGAACATGAAAGTAAGTAACCATAGTGTTAGCTTGTTTCTTTTACCTTGTTTTCTATCATATTTGGTGTTTAATGTTTTTTTTATCGTCAGGGTGTTAAATGCAAACGAGTGGCAAGATGCATTGGTTCTGTAGGTCTTTATGTTCCGGGGGGAACTGCAGTTTTGCCTTCAACAGCTTTGATGCTGTCCATTGTAAGTTGAGCAATTTCAATATAACAATTGCTCTTGGCCCACAATATGGATAAATTTCTGTTCACATTTGGTTTGTGTTATTTACCAGCCTGCACAGATTGCTGGGTGCAAAACTGTAGTCCTTGCAACTCCCCCAAGTGAAGATGGTAGCATATGCAAGGTATTTTCTTTATTATGTTGAATGATCTCTTATGAGACTGCACACTGAGAATGGTGTCTGGTAATATTGTTTTGTAGGAAGTTCTTTATTGTGCCAAGAAAGCTGGGGTTACTCACATCCTTAAAGCTGGAGGGGCTCAGGTTTGTACGCATTTGATTTGTTTATATTTGTGTATATTCAAATTCTGGTGTTACATGCGAACTCTACGTTCTTGCTTATTTGTTTTTTGGAATGGAACTTGGATTCTTTTTCTCTACATTGTTTGATTAGTTTTCTCTGTAGGCAATATCTGCAATGGCTTGGGGTACTGAATCTTGCCCAAAGGTACTAGTTTCCCTCTACTAATCTCTGTTGCCGTCATCACATGTAGATGACTGAGAAATGTGTTTTGTTTATAGTCCTTAATGTGCCAAAACTTGTACCACACTATCTGATATGCTAATTTTATGCATAACTGATAAAAAAAAAGATTACTTTACTGCTTGCCTCTCCTTCTCTATCCCTATCCCTCCTTTTTCAGTACTGGTGTGTTATTTATTTTAGTGTAGAGTGAAAGCTTGCATTTGATATTTTGAGGGAAGATATATTCACGGCGTGCTTAATTGTTTATAATTAGTAAAGCTGTATACTGTCGCACAACCATAAACTGTTAGACATGTTGATATCCACCATCTTGCTAGTGCTGGATGTACTAACCACTATTTAAAGAGATTGTTTCCAATAGTTAAGAGATTGTACCTCCCATGTTATTTAATTGTGTTGTATTATAATTGTAGGTTGAAAAGATTTTTGGGCCTGGAAATCAGTATGTTACAGCTGCCAAGATGATTCTACAAGTACGAATATTGTTCCTTGTGTGTGTGTGGCAAAATGTTTGGTTTATGCTAGGGTCAAAAGGTAACAATCAAAAGATATATACCGATTAACTCCATGCCTTTCTCAACAGAACAGTGAAGCCATGATCTCCATTGACATGCCTGCTGGCCCTTCAGAGGTTTTGGTCATCGCAGATAAACATGCTAATCCTGTTCACATAGCTGCAGATTTACTTTCCCAGGTATTTAATAATTTGAAACGCTTCTTTAGTTTTTGATAGATGGGTTACATGGATCAGAGATGTTTGGTTTAATGCAGAATCTTATTAATTAGATGTATTGACCAATTTAGAAACCTTAGATATTGTTGTCAAGAGATGTATGTGGATGTTCTGTTGTCTAGTAGCAGGGTAAATATTGATTGAGTTTGAGGTTTTGGTTAGAAACTGGTGGGGAACAAAAGAGGAGAAAATTGACGTAGCTAGAAACAGTGGAGGGGAATATGCTGTAAAATGCTAGGCAAGAATTGTGACTATTGTATAGACACTCCCCCTATCATAGCAAATGCATCTACCCAGAATCATAAAAAGCTTTATGTTTGACTTGTTTAGTATCCCTTTTCAAATTTTCAGGCAGAGCATGGTCCAGATAGTCAAGTTGTTCTTGTAATAGCTGGGGAGGGTGTTAATCTGAAGGCCATAGAGAACGAGATCAGCAAGCAGTGCAACTGCCTTCCCAGAGGACAGTTTGCTCTAAAAGCCCTGACCCACAGTTTTACTGTGTTGGCCCATGATATGGTTGAGGTCAGTGAGTTTGCCTTAGTTTGTTCTTTCTCCTCAATGGTCAAGCGTATCTGTTGAGATATCTGCACTCATTTTATTTTTCTCTGTAAGTACATGATGCCCTAGTGCGCGCTGGAACTAAATGTTACTATTCGTGTTTCAGGCAATTTCCTTTTCAAACTTGTATGCACCTGAGCATCTGATTATTAATGTGAAAGATGCAGAGAAGTGGGAAGGTTTCATTGAGAATGCAGGTAGATTTGGATTATGAAATATCCCCTCTTTATTTCCGCATACCCTGCACTTGAAAAAAATGAATACCAAAATATTGTAGTCAATAACTTAAAAAAAAGTGGTAGCTTGAAATATTATGGGTGCGTGTAATGTTCTCATTCACAATCTAAGCGGAGTTGTCAATTTCCTTGCACAGGCTCTGTGTTTCTTGGTCAGTGGACACCAGAGAGTGTGGGCGATTATGCCAGTGGGACAAACCACGTGCTTCCAACATATGGATATGCACGGATGTATGGTGGAGTGTCCTTAGATTCGTTCCAAAAGTTCATGACTGTACAATCTTTGACTGAAGAAGGCCTAAAAAACCTCGGCCCATATGTGGCAACGATGGCAGAAGTTGAAGGCCTTGACGCCCACAAGAGAGCGGTAACCCTCAGACTCCAAGATATTGAAGCAAGACATGCTGCAAAAACAAACTAAGCACATCTTTGTTCTCAATTTCCTTGGGCCTGCCTGCAGCTGCAGCAGATAAGGAACTGAATAACATATGATTGCTAGCGTTGAGAATTACATTTCAGTTTTGCATAATGTCTTGGGACTTGTTCTATGCATCAGCAATTGTGATCATTTTTTTTCTAAGCGAAATAGCTTAAGTTTATTTGAATAATCAGAGAAGTGAAGGTTAGTGATTACAAATGTCAGCAATGGTAGAAATAGTAAATTGCATTAATAATAGTTTGAGGTTGTAAGCAGCATTGGCACCAGCTGCTGAGAGCTGCAAGTGCAATAGCATTGGGGCCATGGAAATGACAAGAGCGTTATGTTGCCCTGAAACCAACTGGATTTTATGTGTTTCCTGAGATTATGGACATTCAGTCAATGCCATAAAAGTGATCGAGTGCCTGTGGAGGAGAATAGAAGGTGGAATTGAATGAACATGAATCTGAAAATTTTAAAACTAAATAGGGTAGTTTGTCTTTTCACAATCAATTATAAGCAAAATAAGCAAAAAGAAAATGAAGTTGAGTAAAGCGAGATGAAATGAAATGATCCCTTTATTATATTATGTTTACAGATGTTATTTCAGCAATGTTAACAATAGGAATAGGACATTAGAGATAAGATGATACACAAATAATGCAATGCAACTTCATTTCTGGTGTTTTGCAATTTGCATTCTACAAGTGCAAATGCCAACAACTTATTTAAAACACAAGGTAGACCCTTCCACCTATTTATAAAGTTTAGAAGGAGGCGTGTTTCCGAACTTATACGAGAAGTGTTCGAAGCCATCGAAGGTTCTTTCACCCGCCACTTCATCCACTGGCACTGCATCGCATACTTCCTTCAACTCCTCTTTGTTGAGCTTCACCTTCAAGGATCCTATGTTGCAATCAAGGTTCTTTATCTTAGTTGTCCCTGAGCACCAGCAAAGGAAACAAATATATCAACTTAACTACCACAGCATAATAGGATTTTGGTAAAGGAATAACATATTTCATATACCCACCAGGTATAGGCACAACATCATCTCCTTGTTGAAGAACCCATGCCAGTGCCAGTTGAGCAGGAGTGCATTCATGCTTTTGCGCCACCTTTTCCACCTTTGCGTAGATGGATCTGTTCTTTTTCAGATTTTCTTCTTTGAACCGAGGATGTGACACCTTTTGAAACAAACACACCATCAATACTTGTTACCTTCAAATGGAAATCACAAGGAAATCACAAGACTTGTACCAGTTGACTATTGCCAGGCACTCCCTCCACAACTGCTTTTCCACCAAAAAAGCCACGGCCAAGGGGACTGTATGGAACTATTCCTATACCAAGCTCCCTGCACACTGGAATGATATCTTCTTCGATATCACGAGTCCAGAGGGACCATTCCATTTGTAGAGCTGTGATAGGATGAACTGCATGCGCCCTCCTTATTGTATCCGGGCTAGCTTCCGATAACCCAATATACTTTATTTTTCCCTCTTCCACCAGTTTCTTAAGTTCTCCGACCTACATGTAACCGAATTCAAAATCCAAATGGAAGAATGATCGACAATGACTAGGCTGTCATGATTTTACTGATATTGCAGCACAAAAAGAAACACTTACCGTTTCCTCTATAGGTACTGTTGTATCCACTCGGTGCTGATAATAAAGATCAATGTATTCTACATCAAGACGCTTCAAACTAGCTTCACAACATGAACGTACATACTCAGGCGTACCCTCAATCCTCAATCTCCCATCAAATCTGATTCCTACAATGCCAAATTTTGTGGCTATTTGAACTTTGTCCCGTGGTAACTGCTTCAAGGCCTAATCAATAAAACATTAGAGGGAACAAAATTACTTTTAAAAATGATTACAGTGAGCAGTTTTCAGCTAATTTCCAAATTAAATCACTATAGTCCAAGAACACTTGAAATTCGAGGACCATAACAAGAATTGAATATAGCATATTCGTATACCTTGCCAACCAGAATTTCATTAGCATTGGCTCCATAAACATCAGCGGTATCAAAGAAAGTGATCCCTTTATTGAAGGCATGTTTAATCAAAGCGATGCCATCTTCATCAGAGACAGCAGCATTATATATTCCACTCAGGCCCATACACCCTAACCCCAACTTCGATACCTGTCAACCACACAATACAAACCCCCACACTAATTACCACACACCAATCGATTCAAAAATCCCTATTGTCACTTCAATACACACATTAATAAACATATAACTAATCAAGCAGATATTTCAACATGACATGAACTGGTACATCTCTTTCAAGTCTGTAATATGGAAACCCAGAAAAGAAAGTTACAAATTTCAATGTAATACAACTGAGAAGATCTAGAACGAGTGCCCAAAAAAACCACCAAAAATTGGAGAAAGGGGAATTTTTTATGGTGAAATTGAAATGGGTTTTAGACTTACCTCAAGGCCTTGATTGCCCAGTTTGACTCTTGGAATCTCCATTTCTGTCGAAGAAGATCTAAAATGGAGCTCACTCTGAAATCGGTCAGTGACTGAGCTCGAACTTAATCCCCCAAATATTTGGATACGTAATATATATAGACAAATGAATAAGCACGTCCAATGGGGATAGAGGAAGAGGAAATGGATGGTTAAATACTTAAATACGTAAGCAAACACGTAGGCTCATAGATGTCTGACTTAAGCAATGACCTGTACATTTCCTGCATATATATTTGACAAATTATATAATAATCCAATTAATCCAAATTTAAGATACGTTAAATCATTGGAAAATTGTTAAAACTTTCCATACATTATTTCAGTTTTGCAGAAGGTTTGTATTTTTGTTGCAAAAATTCTCCGCCCACCTTATATATTTTTGCATAAGACGAAAGTCTTGAAATATTTTTATAATTTTGAAAATACCCTCACAACTCAATATATAAAATTGCAAAAACTTTTCAAATATTATTGCACTTCTACAAATAGTCTCGGTATAAAATGTATTTATTTTCACAATCAGAACAATAAAAATAATATACATATACAATCAAAATATAAATTATCTTATACAAAAATAAATGTACGAATTTAAGCAAACTATAAAAATAAAAATGACAACAATTTTTAATTACTCTTTTTTTTATCAGCAATCTAATTACTCATTGATTAACAAGTTTCAAGGAATTTGAAGTACGATCTCAAAACCAAAAATCGCATTCTCTCAAGTAAGATCTCAAAACCAAAAATCGCATTCTCTCATTTGTTTCCTCTCCTATGCTTGACCACAACATCATATCCCTCCAAAACTTGACCAAACTGCTCATCTCCCACAAACCCATGAAACTAAACTCACAATAAACACCACCCACAACTTCAAGTTACTTCATTTCCCTCAAAAAATTTCAACCCAAACATAAACAATCAACTAAATTACATAAGCAAAAAGGAACAAAGCCAGATCTGGGGTCGTTTTACTGACACGCGTTGGAATCACTCCCATTTAACCCGAATGGGATAGATGGGTTCATATACAACCCGCTCGACACCGACACAGCGATTGCGTCGCTTGTCATCCGTACGACATCACCGGCGTTTTTCTTCGGTGAAATCCTCATCTTTTTCTTCTAGATCCAGATCCAGAACCAAACCTCTTTATTCCTACTTTCCTGACGCGCCACTTGTCCTTTTTCATTTTTTGGATATCGAGAGATTTTGCAGTCAAGCGTCTTCGAATGGAGGCTGTGAAAGATTGGAGCGTTTTTGGATGCAAGTGTCTTTTTGGTCTGTAACAATGAGATTGCAGAGATAAATTTTTTTTAGGGATAATTTCAAGTGGCTACCCCAAGAATTTTTTGTTTTTCGGATGGGTACACCTAGAATATTTTTTGGCAAAGAGGATACCTAAGTTTTGCAAAATTTTCACTATTCACATCTCTGTCCAATTCCATTAGTGTTTAACATTTTTGACTTGTAAAATGACCAAAATACCTTTAAGAGATAAATTAGTTTTTTTTAATTAACTTGAAAAGGCTTAAATACCCCTGCCCAACATTCTAATTTTCAAAAACTTGCCATTGCCTCCATTTTCTCTCTCTCTCTCACCTCTCTTTTCTAATTTTCAAAAACTTGCACTTGGTTCTATGCTTTCTTCAATTTTCAGAAATCGTTGCGTGTGGTGCTCAGAAATGGGTGGGGTTGGGTCTGGTTGTTTGGAATCTGATCGGTGGGATCTGAAAGGGGCTCGGAGGTTCGAGTCGCGGGTCGGTCCCAGAACCGCCCGCCGGCGGTGGCGAAATCTGGAAGAGCGGCAAGGTTAGGGTTGACAGGGTGTATGATTTCTCGAACGTTGTTGATGATGAGATAATTCATTTGGGTCTCCCAAATTTGGTGGGTCGAAGGAAATATGATGCCCTTTCCTTTGTGAAAGATCGAATTCTTGTGAGAATAAATGGTTGGGAGGGGATATATTTGTCTCGGGCGGGTAAGGAGGTTATGTTGAAATATGTTCTCCAAGCGGTCCCGACGTATGTCATGTCGGTGTTTCTCTTTCCGGTGGGTCTGTTGTGGGAGATTGAACGGGTTCTTGCTAGATTTTGGTGGAAGGGGGCGACGGGTAGAGGCGGGATTATATGGAAGAGTTGGGATAGGTTGGCCATTCACAAGGAGATGGGTGGGATCGGGGTTCATGACCTGCATGATTTTAATATTGCTCATTCATGATGATGCGTCCTTGGCTGCTCGTATTTATAGAGTCAGGTATTATCCGTCAGGTTCTTTTATGACATCCAGAATTGGGCATAATCCGAGTTTTATCTAGAGGAGTATCCTCGAGGCTCGAGACTTGTTAAGGAGAGGTTGCAGGCGGGCGATTGGGGAGGGAGCGATCTCTATTTCCGGCAATCCTTGGGTGGTAGGCGTTGATCCTGTTGTGCTGAATACAGGTGTGCCGGCATTGTCTGGGCTGGTGAATAACTTGATGACCCCGTCGGGGATGTCCTGGGATGTTCAGGTTGTTCAAAATCTTTTCCCTCTTACTGTAGCTCGCTCTATTCTTAATACTCCTATATGTGTGGGGGTTCGGGGCAACCCTTGTTCTGGTCACATGAAAGGTCAGGTTTGTATACAGTCCGGTCTGCTTATAGGGATTCAGGAGGTGAGGGGTAGGTGGCAAAGGGAGGGGAGGCCTGCTCATTGGAAGAAGGTTTGGCGGTTGGAGGTGCCTCTAAAAGTGAAGAACTTTGTTTGGAGGATGCTTGTGGGGTGTTTGCCTACAAAGATGGAGCTGGTTCTAAAGGGGGTGGACTCGGACGGGCTTTGTCCTTTATGTGGCATTGGGATTGAATCGCAGGCTCACCTGTTCTTCGAGTGTCAATGTGTGACCTTGATATGGAGTGCTTCGGAGGTACGTGACTTCATTCAATTTGGTTACTTCATTCAATTTAGGCTCAAAGGATGGCCTTAAGTGGGTTGTGATGTTTCTTTGGAGTATTTGGGAGGCCGTAACAATTTGGTGTGGGCTCGGGTTGATTTCTCGGTTGGGGCAGTGTTAGCCAGAGGAAGAGGGTTTTGGAGGGATTGGCGTGAAGCTCAAAAGTCTCAACCCCATTTACAGAGGGAGCACTTGGTGGTTAGGTGGGAGAAGCCTCGATTGGGTTCTTGGAAAGTTAATGTTGGTGGGGCTGTCGGGGTTGGGAAGGTGGGGGTTGGTTGGGTGATGAGGGACGCGTCTAGTTCAGTGGTCGGTGGTCGGGGTATGGTGAGGGAAGGTTCTTTGTCTCCGGAGTGGGTCGAGGCATGGGGGATTCTAGAAGCAGTGAAGAGTGTTTGTGACTCGCCTCTCAGACCGGTGGTGGTGGAAGCTGACTACTTGGAGGCAGTTCGGGCCATCAATGGTATCAATCCTTTGGTTTCTCCTTTTGGTCTTCTAATTAATGAGATTAGAGGTATTTTGTTGGGAGTTAGTGGTATTTCAGTGAGGTTTGTAAAGCGTTCAGGGAACAAGGTAGCCCATTTGCATGTGAGGGCTATGTTGTCGGGTTTTGGATGCGTGTTTGATGGGGAAATGTCCCGCCTTTTCTTGTTAACGCTTGTGTGGCTGATCTTTAGTTTTTTAAGCCTTGTTTTTCAAAAAATAATAATAATAACTCTGGTGATCTGAATTTGGAGGAAATATCAAAACTCAAAGGGTACATAGTAATTCACCTCCCCAGGATAGTTTTTGGATGATACAATGAAAATCGTTACATCTCTCTTAATTCTGCTTATGACGCGTATATTGTATGTCACCTAAATTTGTGTAAGACTATGTGCAATTGTGAAGAATCGACATTTCTCCCGATGCATTTAGTGCAATGAGTAAAGGCCCAATTTGTATCGAGTATACGTCAGGAAAGTTGTGTCTCCATTAATCGGAGAGACCTAGTGAATCAAGAGAATCAAAAAAATAAGACTTTTGTAGCTTGTAATGTTGGCTCGTATTCGGGGTGTGGAAGAATAATTAAAAGAAGCTTAATAGTGTACATGACTAAATGCTCTTCCTTATGTTTCCCAAATACTCAAGATCAAGTATTCCACCAGATTTCCTCACTTTTGTGCTTTTTCCTTTGGCTTTGTAGATTTAGTGCTTCTTTGACTTAGCCTAATTGGTCTTTTCTGTCATATCCACATGTGAGTTCAAGGTCACGCATCGGAAGAATACTATTTGAAAGAAAGCCTTATATTTTTGTATAGCAATACTGGTACGCCCAAAACGCGACATGCAAAAATAAACTGGTCAAATTTTAGACTCCCGGCAGTGTACCGATCGCAAGTAATACAGAGTTGTGAATTACGACCCCGATTTTATCAAACCCAAAGGACAATAATTATTTATCAAACTTTAAACACTCTAATTAAATTTCGTGATTAATCTTGATCGATCGATAGGTTTGATTTGTGGAAATAAAAATAATAAGACGACCATGCAAGATTATAAAATGATTCAATTCAATAATCTAAACATCGGTTGAGGCAGATAAAATTATTAATTAAAATTTTGGGAATTAAATTAAATTATAAATATGCTCGAGGGTGTTTCTATCCTAGGGAGGTAACAAGAATTCCTAATCAACCTAATACCCCTGGGTAAGTAGATAAAAGGTCTATAACTCGCTACGGTAATCAGCCTACTTAAAGATCAGATTTAACCGGCTTATTAACATTACGCTCTGTGAAAACTCTGCAGCTTACGGTATGTGTCACCTATGGATGCTACTATCGTATCAACCAGCCTACTTAAAGGTCAGATTTAAACTCGGTTTCTTTTACTTATTTTCATTTACTAACTCTCTTTTGTAGTATATTAGCAAACTTGAGCAATCTATTCGAAATTAACAGAACAAAACATTAAGTTCATATTTAAAAGAATCTTCCTACTCGGCGCTATGAGCATAAATAAATAATTACCTAACTTTCCCTAATTCATTTAATTAATTAATTCATCTCCTCAATCCCGAAATGAACTCAGCCTAACATGTTCATGAACATAAACAAAATAGGCATACTGATATGGAAATTAAATCATACATGTGAGATTAATTTATATGATAATTAATTTAACATTAATTAAGAAATAAGATTAACAACATACATAACTCAATTCATATACACAATGATTAAATTGCAAAACAGTAAACATGAATTAGGCTTTATTCATTGGGGAAAATAATAAACAGAGAGGGTTGAGAGTTATAAAACCCGTAATTAATTCTCTATATGAGAATTTCAATACACGGGAATTGGGATTCTGATCCTCCTCTTCAAGCTTGGCTTCTAGAAATTACTCTCGGACTCTTGAACGCAGCTCTGAACTCTTATATTGAATTGTGATTTTTAATCGATGCCCTTTCATTTTTAGCGGAGCCCCTTTTATAATAAATAATTTCTGACCCGCCACGGGGGTGTGGCTGAATCGCCATGGGACCGTGGCAGTGTCGTGCCTTGTTTTTAGCGCTCACGAAGTGTCCACGAAGTCTGCGTGGGCGACTGA
>JAYMTP010005759.1:0-12940 GCA_036897365.1 Geranium brycei | reverse complement strand
CTTTTAGGTCAGAGGTGGGCTCTAATATGTATGTGGGCTTTTCTTATGGTGTGCTCCTCCTTGGTAAGGCCCGGTTCCCCCAACAACGACAACCGGGTATTATTTACAACACCATGGACCTTCTACGGTCAATTGTTGGTCGGACCCAATGAGCCCGTCAAAATGGAAGGAAGAGCATGTGAGTATTCTTTTTTCCAATGTATTTTGTTAAACACAAATCAAGATTATAAGTATTTTCTACTAAATTGCTTGCATGAGAAAAAATAACATCATTTTCTCTGGTCTTTGTCTCTCTTTTATATATGTTGTGCCACAGACCTTATACTGGCAACACAATGTCTAATATAGTGTATTTGTTTGTTTGTCTTAGTGAGGCTGGCATAAAATTGGTAATTATGTTGACTACATAATTTTACTACTTGTAATTTGTGATCGTCTCTTTATCTGGATGGGGTCTATTCATCTTCGGGGCGTACAAGATGTTTACGGGAGGCAAAGGAACGAAGGAAAAGGTATTTCGGCTAAACTTCACTTTTCTAGATTTAATTTGCTCTTTCAATAATCTGGCATGGCTCCCTATGACCCTCTCGACCCCCAACCTCCCGATCCTATCTCGGTCACTCAACCCTCTCCCCTCACGTCTATAATATTCATCTTCAACGTCCCTGTTAGAGAATAAAATCATAATTGATCCTTCAACTATTAGTTTAAGCTTTTAATTGAGTTGGTCCTCTAATATGTACATAACCCAATAGCTTGGCTTTAGGAGAATTTTTCAAAATTTGGAGAAAACACTTCCGTCTTAGTACCACCCAAAGGTAGCAAATCCAAAAGACTCTTCAACTTCATTCTTTTCAAAAATCATGAAGTTGCCGCTAAAGCCATCGAGGTGCTCGATGGCTCCCGGCATCTCCATGGAAGGATAATGGTTGCCAAAGCTCTCAAAATGACCTTCCCCCCATCCCGACCTAAATCTCAGCTCAACTCTAATCGAGTCGCCAACCACAATTCAAACAGAATTGGTCACTCTTTCAATAATGCCTTAGTTGGTACCAAATCATCTTTGTCCAAAGAGAAACCGACACCTTCGCTCATATGTATAACACAACCAAATTTTTCTGTAACCATGAAGTTGGAGTTACGAATTGTGGCAGTCGCGCATTCAAACACCGATGTTGCATTTATACATTGTCAAATGAGGGATGAAGGTCTCGTGATCAACTCGGTCCATTAGCTGGAAAATCGAGTATTTTTCATCTCCAAAAATTGGACCAAGCTCAAGAGATGGTTTCTCGGCTTTCATCCTCATCTTGAGATCTCAGAGCATGTCGGTATGTATAAATATATTTCCTTATCTGATCTTCCCCCGACGTGTTGGTCTCAAGTCTCAATCCTGAATGTGGTAAACTTGGTGGATCAACTCATTCTCATCTATCCCCAATGCTTATCATATTGGCATTATGACAGACTGTTAGTCCTCGTTCATTCAACCTCCCTGGACCCCATCGATTTGAAGGCAAAAATCTCGGTTTTGAACAAAAAAATTTTAGTTTCCATCTCAAAGGTCATGTCTTCAGAGATTCCAATCACCTTCCCATCAGATCCAGCGAACTCTTCCCCTTTTACGACATGGGATTTGTGTGTCTCGTCCACACGTGCCTCGTATGATCCTGTCGCCATATCAGTCGCACCTTTCGATTTGGAAGAGGGTGAGTTCGTCTAGGTGTCGCCGAAGGTTCGGGTGGGTGCTCCGTTCTCCTCTGGCCGACGCCTCGATTCTTGCTTGGGTTGGGTTTTCCGTGGCTTCATTGGAACCGACAATCGATATAGCTCCACTGACCGAAACAGCGTGTCCTAATTACGACTCTTCAGTACCCCCAAGATGTTTCACCTTTTTCAAATGAAGTGGTTAACCTGCTGGCGCTGCAAAGAGAATCCCTCTGGCGACAAACCGGGTTAGACCAGGCCAGCCGATTTGAGCCGGTATGACTTGACCTTTTTTTTTCAACCAATGATATTTTAGGTGTTTTAGGTATTTTAGGGGTAGATTGTTCCAAACGGATAGTTAATATACTAAAAAACGAAAAATAATTAAGGTATCAAAGTGTGAAAGTTGTACAGTTAAGTGCAATAAACTTTCATTTTCCCAAGTTTATACTATTAAACTCAAACTCAACTCAAAAGATTATACTCATACTTAGATACAACTCAATTTGATTGGTTTTTTACTTTGAATATTTATGAAGAAAATTATATTACATATATCTTAATAAAGATATGGGAAAATGTCATTTACATCCTCTAAAAATATATAATTCATAAAATATGTTTTAAAAGATACAATTACCGCAGAAGATATTCCAGCGGTCGAATATCACAATTTATAATGAGTGGAGGGTTCGGCTTTGCTGAGAAGGTGGGAAAGATTTTATAGGTAGATAGAGTTTAATTTGATTATGTAATTTTCAAAAAGAAAAATTAGTTTAATAAATTGAACTTTAGAAACCGGTTCGGCGGGTTCGTTTACCTCTATAACATGGACCCTTCCCCAACAGCAGGATCCAATAATAATATTTGTCCGCGGACAGCAACACAAGAGTTCCCATAAACCACAAGCAATTGGATCAGCCTCTCAATCCCGAACCCGACGCCATGGACGACATCTTCGAGTCCTCTCTGAACCTCGAAGACACCCACTTCCGAGAAGGCTACGACGAGGGCTTCACCCACGGCTTGGTCTCCGGCAAGGAAGAGGGCAACGACGTCGGCCTCAAATTGGGCTTCGAGATCGGCGAGGAGCTCGGCTTCTACCGCGGCTGCGTCGACCTCTGGAGCTCCACCATCCGGGTCGACCCGACCCATTTCTCCTCCCGAGTCCAGAAGCTCATCAAGCAGATGGAGGAGCTGATTGATAGGTACCCAGTTATGGATCCCGAGAACGAGGCGGTTCAGGAGATTATGGATGCTCTACGCCTCAAGTTCAAGATGGTTTCTGCTTCATTGGGCGTTGCTGCCAAGTTGGAGTATAAGGGGTACCCCAAAGGGTCCTCTTCCGAGGGGATTGAGTTTTGATTGATTCTGGTAATGGGTTATTCTTTCATTACTTGGATATTTAGTTTAGCTTTTGTAATGGGCATTGCTTGCTCTCTGTGGCTTTTGTCAAAAATTATGTTTTTGCTGGCATTTTTGTGTGGTGGTAATGGTATGCTCGTTTAATCTGTAATTGTGGAAGTTTCTTCTGGTCTCAAGTTTCCTGCTTATTGTAATGTAGTTATAGATGGTGAACTGTTTTCAAGATTGTGTACGATGAGATTGATTTTAGTGAAGCTGTTCTCTGTGGGTGGAAGGACTGAACATGGACATTTGTTTGACTTGCTGTGTTTGTGCATGTTAACTAAACATGACTTGATGCCAAATGCTTTGTTCATAGCAATGCAATGATATCCACCATATACCAGTTAAATTGAAATTGGCATATATTGTCTATAGCGGTGACTCTATGTTTAATGTTACATGTTTTCGTTAATGTCACACTAGACTTGATATTTCTATATGTATCCTGCAGTACCTACCTTTACATACACTTGGTTCCATCAGAAGAGAGCTGGGGAAGCTCAATCAGCGTCCTAACCATTGATGCCTCGTGAGGGCCCAGCTCTTGCAACTCAGGCGAAAGAGGTTGTTGGTATTGGAGCGAGTTGATTTCCTGATAACTGCTTAACTCATATCAACCCTATTCATAGAATTGCAAAAAGGATTTGCTAGCAATGATTTTATCATAATTTTGTTTGCGATTATGTAATTCGAATGCTAATAACATCACTGCTGTTCATTTGCCACAATCAGTTATTGAGATAGATACTAAGAATAAAAAGTTGAGAAAGTTTGTGGTTTTACTGATTTTTCATCTGAAATGATTCTTCAAAGTACATGTACATAATATCTGCAGAATGAAAGTCTACTTATGCTGCAAAGTAGATTGGCTTCAATGGTGATATGTGATTTATACAAAATTTTGTTGTTTTACATCGTTTGTATGAATACAACAGTATACACTTTGACATAACCAACTTCACCTTAAAGCGGGCATTGTTTGCTCCGGAAATCGTCTGATAACAGCGTCTGGAGTAGTTGTTGAAGCCTTTCAGCTCCAGGACCTGGTCTGAACACCGAATCATTGCCACGAACGGAACAAGGGTCTGCTCCATCTTCTGAGCTCCCGACACACCACGCACCAGGTGAAAACCGGTTTGTCCGGCCCAGGAGCTCCTTATCAATCTTGTCTAGCACAGGATCATTCTTTGCGAATTTCCGGGCAAATGGAGCATTGCTCTTGACCATATTGTTGAAGTCCTTCATTGTCAAAGCGATGGGGTGCTGCTTGGGAGGGGTGTCCCAAGCAATGTAGTGCAGATCGTGGCTTATTGCTGTCTTTTGAAACTCTTCCGTATTGCAAAGCACAGTGTGAAAATAACCTTCCGGGGAGGAAATGAAGTTTGTGTAATACATTAGGATAGTCCGTGGGAGATTGTCCCATCCCCATATGCAGTATTCAACAAAGGGTCGAGTTAGCATGACCCATGCAGAACCTATATACACAGACAGCAACATATGAGTCTGGTTATCGTTATGTATAGATTGTGCTTCTTAGGCTTAGAATTTAACAGCAATCTCCATGAAGGAACCAACTGTTATAGAATGTGACTTACCAGTGAACAGCTTGAAAGATGTAGGAAGCGATCTCCGTTGAGTTGTCCATGCAATGTCAGATTTTTTCGATAAGTAAAGACCTGGATCAACAACGATTGCCTTTCCCCTATGGGTACTGCAAAAGTGGGTAAATTGTGCGATTAAATTGTGATTGTACAAAAATAACTTAGCGGGCATAGATGCAAACTATTTTATTTTACTTACAGTTTCCAACCAGTAATCTGTGAGTGTTCAATGAAATTGAGGCTTCTCGACACATTGGAAAAAACATGGAGCAAATCTGCACAATTGAAACACAGATCAGAATTTACATCTCAACGTAGTCCTTATTTGTCCCAAACATTTCATTCAATGCAGTTTGTAGAATCAAATCAACATAATAGATTGTTAGCAGATCAACAAAATAATCAAACGAATATCTCAAATAAAATTACGATTATGAAGGGTACCACAGCATGCAAAAATTATTAAATGTAAAAGCTGATTTAGTACTACCTGTGCAGAATAAATAACATATTTTATAGGGAAAGTTCTATCACAGAGACGACGAGGATAAGATACGTAATATGGTCAAAGCTAAAATGAGCATGATTAATGATTGAAACATTTTGCACCAAAAAGACTCGTAAGGCCAGAAACTATTTACAGAGTCAAATTTGTATGTGAATATCATCAGGCTGTGATCATAATGACCCAGTTATGTTGATTCATAACAAAATGGAAGGAATAACAAATTAGTAAGAAAATGTCAGTCCAAACAAATAAGAACTTGAACTCGAGCAGTGACATGACAACAGCCAAGCAAGAAGAAGAAAAAAACATAAATTGCATGAAGCGGATAAATCTTGCACCAAACCGTGTCATCACAACAGGTCAGTTTATCAAACAAAGATAATACCCATTGACCTACTAAGTATCAAAACCGCATATGCTAGAGAAATTATAATAGGAGATCTAAAGCACCTTGATCTGAACTATAAGCCATTCACAATTTATCCTGCACAAATCTAGCAAATAAGCTGACTACTCTGCTACATATTTAGGCCAGATTTTCTATCCCCATACCTCAAACTTTCTGTATAAACACACTTTCATGGTAAACTAGCTAATTAAAAACTATGTTAAGAACTTTCTCAATGAAATACGTTCACTTCCTACTCACAAGTAAATCTGGCATGAAACTTTCGCACTTAAGAAAAATGTCAACAGTTGAAATAGGCGAATCTGATCAAAGTACTTTAAACTACCCCGATGATCAATATTAGCATTAAATTTTGATTTGAGAGCAACTGAGTTTCTTGCAAAAAAAATTTCAAAACATATATCCAATATTATAGTAAAATAGAGTATTATAATCATAATTATGTGAATATTCTCTTGTAAAATAGATATAACCATATACTGTAAGGCATTAATTATTGCAATATAACAAGTAGAGTCATATTCAATAGAAAAATTCATAAAAATGGAAATGTGCAATCATTATCTAGCGAGGTAATCTCTATGTTAAAATCATCTACCAGTCAAGAAAAATAAAATATTCTATAAGTGCAAACATATAATTATTAAGAAAAGATTACTATGAATTATGGAATGTACTAACCATCTTGAGTTACAAGAGGATAGTCAGAGGCACTTAGGTTAATGAACCAATCCCACTCCAAGCTCTCCTTCAACATTAATGCTATAGCCTGAAGAGTACAAGCTATCATAGTAGGCCCCTTATATGTCACCAAGTTGGACTGTGCCATTACCCGCACATTCTCCACTTCATGGAAAGTTGGATCTCCCTTCACCGACATTGTCAAATCCAACCTCTCCCTGGGCGGAGCCTCAAGATCCAAATGTAGAATATACTGGTTTCTAGGATGATACACTGCCTGCAAGGTCCTCATCATTCTTTGACTATCCCCCTTTGTTCCAGATATAAGATATGCCAATCTAGGAGCTTCCATATCTGACTCCTCATTTACTATCAAAGACTTCCTCAAATCAGATTCCACAAAATATCCACTTGAATCCTCAGCTTTCGCAAGAGATATAATGTCAAATGGCAACTGATCCCCGCCATAAGGAGAGCTAAACATCCCGAAAACGGCAGACAGAATGAGGGTAACAGATACAAGCAAACTCGTGTAAAACGGGATGATCCACTTCCTTTCACTGAACACTCTTCTGGGGTGGGAATTAACATACTTCCTCATGATTATTAAAAGCTCCTTTTTGTAGAATTTACAACCCAAAACCAAAAGGAAGCTGAAAACCCCCACAGGAATGGACTATCAAAGCAAAGAGAAGCAGTGAGATCCCATAGCAGAACCAGAGCCGCCTCTTAATGTATATGAATACTAACATTTAGGCTCAGGATTTTTAATATCGCTCACAACAGAATAAAACATGGGTTTCTACCAGAAGCGCCCAAAATACCAAATGGGTGTTGATCTTTACCAAAAAAAGGAGCACCAGAAATGACACTAAAAGTAGCTGAACTCGATCTTCTCTTCAAAGGCAAGACAAAGGAGCTGGTCTTAATGGAACCCAAACCATAATGTCTTAACAAAGAAATTCAAAAAAACAAAAACTAACGGTTAGCTTAGATTCGCAAAGTGAGATGTAGGATAGCTACAAGAAGTTCAAATCGCCCCCACCCCAGATCTAATCAGTCAATAAAAATGCTACCTTTACACAAATCGGTCAAAAGGGAGAGGGAGGTGAACTGGGTATGAAGCAAAATGACCAGAAAAAGATGTGATTGCTCGATCCAATGGAGATTGAAAGCATGAATAAGAGAGGGAAAGAGGAAGCTTACTGATTGGATTAGAGAGAGAGAGAGAGAGTTCAAATCAATTGAAGAACCGTCTCTTGTAACCTTGAGATTAGGAGGCTCTGAAGGGGGTTTTGAATGAGAGTCAAGAAGCTTGCAGAGGTTGCTTTTATGGAGGACAAAACATTGGGTTAAATAAGGATTAATATTCGATTTAGTTCGCAACCGGCGAGTGGTCTTCACTTGCTCTCATCATGCAACTGGTTACCACTTTTTAATCACTTTTGGTACATAGTGTTTTAGAATAAGCTTTCTACAAATAGGTCTAAGTTTCTTGATTATAAAATGTAGACTAGAATGGAATGAATTGTCATCACCTTTCACTCCAAGATTAGCACTCACAATTCAGAGTGTCAGTGAAACACTGATAATAAAGAAATATGGATGACAATATCCTTGTTATGGAATCAATTTTAGCAAGTGTAATTTTGCTTGAAAATGAAGAAAATCATATAGTTCTAATAACGTGTTACTCACCTAAACCATGTGTGTCAATTATAAAAGTTTTAAATTCTTTATTGAAAATCATAATTTTAAACAAAATTAGGCGCTAATTGAGTAAATAGAAACTAAGAGGATCGATTATATTGTGGGCGTTGGAATAGAACCAACAAACTCATATTTTTGTATTTTTATTTTTTCAAAAAAATTGTCTAAATTCACCTAGACCCCCCACATTGATCCACATACCTGACTTTAACTTCTCGATTATATGAAACCGGGCCGGTGTTCTAAACATTTTCATTCATATACCATCTAACTCAATTTTACAACACGTTTAAAAATTTACTATCTAATTACGTCAAATCAAATCCACACTCAATCATTTAATATATAAACACTAAAATTATAATAAATCCTAACTTTTCAATAGCAAATTTCACAAACATGCCCAAATAAAAAATATTGTCCTATATCAAATCAACAACAACACCAATGAACAAAATTGTTATTTCTCTCTAAATAACCAACCATGACAGTCATACATCTTCACAAACTCTTCTTCCCAAATCCAACGTTCCCCAATATTCTCCACTTCAACAAAATAAGAAAAAGGCAACCGTACTCTCTGAGTTTTATGAATTTCTCAATCTCAGCATTTGTTGTTGTTGTAGTCGTTTCGAATCACTGTTGCCTTGCAAAAATTCGGCTAATCAACAGTTGGACTCTACCGTTGATTTGTACAATAAATGGCTTAGTCCTAAAAATATTTATTAATTGTTAATTTTATTTTTTATAATGGTCAATTTTGTCTTTTTACTTGAATTCCAGAAACCGTGCTAAGAAAACAAAATTAACCGAGGAAAACATTGATTTTTTTATCAACAATGATTTTATACAACAACAAAAAACCGTAAAATTAACCGAGGAAAACATTGATTTTTTTTATTAACAATGATTTTATACAACAACAAAAAACCGTAAAACTAACCATTGTTTTATATAATTTCCCCTTATATATCTCGATTCACCTCTATTTGCTTAATATAATATATGTTGATAAAAGTCACATAAAGTTGTTATTTTGAAACACGAGGATGTGATTTCAAAATCTTACGTTAAGCAAGGATTAGAAGTTTTGAATTACATAATCTAACTTTAGCCATATTAACATTTATTAAAAAATTAAGTTGAAAATGTGAGAATATAGTTTTGAAATCGTACGTTATGGTAGTTCAAAATTGTTTAGCATAAATAAAAAGAATAAAGTTAATGTAACGTTATCTTGGGGTCAATGCCTCTTCATAACCATCCTTGAGGCATTGACAATTTAATCTTTACACTGTTTGCTTGAAAAGTAAGGAATGGAGTTATGAGATTGTACGCTACTAACCATAGCTACTACAAGTTTCCATGTATACTTTAGTTTGGGCGAGTGAGTGATGAACTTATGAAAAAGCTTAGAGCGTGGTATTGAATCTGAGAGTGAAACCAGCGGTACAGTACACTGTCGGTTGTATGAGACTCCTTCCTTTACCATCACAATCCAATGGCTTTGTACTGAACACTTCTCAGCTCTGTTCGGTTCCCCACGTATTTATAATATTAGTGGAACCCATCTGCCAACCATTAATCTACACGTCTTCGCCTCTCACGCGTGTCACTCTTCCTTGACCATCTCAAGTTTGAGGACAAAAACAAGGAAAATTGCATCTAGGTACGGCCAAAGTTCTGGAATTATTGAAGATATCTTTTCTTTGACAATAATAAATATCGGTTAAATTTGGAGAAATCGCAGGAAGATCGCGACAAAACACGTTTTGTAATAAATAAATAATTAAATATACATATACTAATACTATGGTTTCCTGAGTGGATAATACAACATAACTTCATATTTAGTTTCTTGAACCAAAACGAGGTAGCGGTGACATGAACTAAAAGATTGTGTAAGGCTATTTTTCTAGGTTGAGTCAATGTTGATGCGAAAGTATTTTTCGCCTCCTTTAAAGCAAAATCTTCGCATTAAAACTCGATTTCGTCTTGCTTTTAAGTAGTATTTAGGTTTATTTGTATCACATGAGCTTTTCTAGGATGTTGTATGAAATTGCAAGAAAACGTGTCATTTTTGGAGCAAAAACTGAGAAAAGAAAAATGATCATTTTTCAGGCCCCGGGAGACGGGTCTAGAGGTGACGGGGTGACCTCGATCCGTTAGGTGCAGGACAAATGGGCTCCTGATGTGCAACTCTCAGGTTTTAGAGGTGACAGGAACTCGCCAACCTCAGTGACGGCCCAGACGCAAGAGACGGACCGATGCAAACGAGACGAACCAGACCTGGGAGACAGGGCCAAGTGATGAGGTCATCACCTAGCCTGCTCATCCTGGTGGATAAAAAAAATTTCCACCATCCAAGAATATGCAATTGAGGAATCAAATCTATCAATTCCTCCCAAACAAAACCAAAACTATGGTTAACACACGGGAGAGGATCCAATCCCTTCTAAGGAGTTGCCCACATCATGGGATTGAGAAGTGTCAACTTCTCCAACATTTCTATTTTGGACTTTGTCAACGTAACAAGACTATGTTGGATGTAGGGCCGTAAACGAGCTGAACTTTTAACGAGCCGCTCGAACTCTCTAATAAAAGAAGTCGATTGCGGATGAAATGACGTTGCAAACGATACAGCAACAACAATCAGACATGCGAGCCTTTATGAAGTTTCAAAAAGATCGGGATATGAAGCAAAAGGAAAGGGAAATAAAAATGAGTAGAAATTTGCGAAACAAGATCGAACTTTAAGTCAATTAGCCTCTAGAACCGGAAGAGTGCCGGGGAATCTCCCAAGAAATATTGAGAGTAACCTAAGTGAATCAGTGAATGCTATCGTGATAACAAGTGACACGAAATTTGAAGAGCTACAAAAGGCCGAAGATATCAAATTTACTCATGAGGCACAATTGGTGACCCTTACGAGTGGCAAACCTTGTGATGAGCCAAAAATTGCAAACAGTAATGGACCGTATGGTTCAGCCTAGGGTAGTGGGTTTATTGGGCCTCAAAACTTTGGGCATGAAACTCTTAGCTATTTCAAGTTTATTGAACTAGATAGACATTCAATAGTATTATTTTCTTACATGAGCGTAAGAAGAATTATTTTGAGACAGTGTTTAATCCTTGTGAAGTTAGTTTTAGAAAGGTGAAGGAAATAAACTTAGTATATACTCTTCTCTTGTAACCTAAAACGAAGTCACTTTGGCACCATCTGTTTGATTGATCAATATTTGTGGGAAAGAGTATACATATGAATATATATACTCAAATTGACTTTAATTATTGAGAGCACACGTGAGCTATATTGCTATACATATGTGTATGTATAGTTTTGGTGTGTGGAGTGTGCATGCAAGCTTCTTGTCGTGTCTTTGCTCGGAAGTGCCCTATTTCTGGCCTAATTATTGATACCACACCATGTCAACAACGACAAAATATGTATAGCCAATTCAATTCAGTATCACATGTTTATTCATGCTGGACCAACTGTTATATGTATTCGACCTTTATAAGTGTACATGCACTAGTTTTGACAGCACATCACATACTATAAAACAAGTCACTTTTAACATTCTTGGATATAAAATGTAATCTTTTGGACATAAAATGTATAGTGATTCCAATAGTTAAGTTCACACTAAAATATCCTCAATTTTACTAGTGTCTATTCATAAACACTCGACGTCATATTAGTAGTATATGTGTGGACCATATATATAAGGGTCAACTTCATTTACGTGCATCAACACGCAAAATTAAATTCTTTCAAATTTATATATAAATATTTAATTTTCATATATTATGAGTCAAAAGAATTGAATAAAAAAAGCTAATATTTGAATAGGAGTACACTAAAATATCCTCATTCGTTCCACCGTCTGTTCATATATGCCATAATACTTGACGTTGCATTACTCGTATGTATATGGGTCACCTTTTTTCGGGCTATTAGACATAAAATTAAATTCTTTCAAATTTATATATAAATATTTTTCATATAATGAGGAGCAAAAGAACTGGATACAAAACCTAATATTTGGTTAGGAGTACATTTGAATATGATGCAAGTCTACAACTGGAAAATCCCTAGCCCAATATCACTTCAATCATATAGGTAGATTTATAATGCAATAAAAGAGGCAAACAGAAGAGAAGAATAAAAAAAGGCAAAGGGGTGTCTGTACATGACACCCAAAAGGAAAGTTTAATTGGACACTCAAAAAGAGGGCACTAATTAATCTAACATATCATATGGTCTCAAACCCTGAAAATTGAACCAATTTTTGGCCATTTAAAAACAAAAAGAAGCATAGTTCTTGTACCCAACTTGCATATGTTCATGCATTCCAAGAGAAGGTATATGTGATGTCACTCAAAATATTAGTTTTTTTTGAGTTTCAGTACTACTTTAGTACTGCATCAACTGTACTTACAGGTCTAAACTATTAGCTATAGCTCTACACTGATGCTTTTGGTTTTAGCATCAAGCTGTGTTGATCTATAATTCTAAAGAACAATAAAATAACCATTTAATTTCCAAAATGATAACATTGATATAACATTCAATTTCAACTCAATTTGTATGACTCCAACGGTGGTATATATAGTAAATTCTTTTAGATTAGAAAAGTGTTATTATGATCTATACATTTTATTTTGGTTGTCAAATTTGCATAAAGTGTTTGAAGTGATAACTTATTCTTAGTTCTGTAATTTGTTTCAGTGCCAATTTATGTTAGAGAACAAGGGATCCAAGAACAAGGAATCTAATCATGCAGCGGAAACATTTAAAATTTTAATTTAACATTGTTCTTTTGCAAGGATCTTCATGCTAAATTTTGGATCAAACAATACAAACCATCCATAGGGTGTTTCGGATCCAATACCTTTGTAGATCCGGCTTTAATC
>JAYMTP010005758.1:0-12941 GCA_036897365.1 Geranium brycei | reverse complement strand
CAGGCTTATCGAGTTATAAAAGGTCATGCTAGAGCTCAGCTCGTTTATTAAACAAGCCTAGCCTTGAGCTCAAATTCGCCTCGAATTCGATTATAAGAAGCCAATAATCGAATATTTAACGATCGAGCTCGAGCGTCTTGTTTACAATCCTATCTAAAATTAAACATTTTGCACTTGGATATTTCTTTTTCCCTTTAGATATATCATTAAAGTTCTTTAGGTTTTGAGTTTTTTTGAGAGACTTTAGGTTTTGAGTTTTAATCGTGATAAAAATGCCAAATTACTCATACATGTCTTTTAAATTCTCAAAGTATTACCTTAACTCTTTGTTTCTCTTTCCTCTCTTCCATCTCACCTCTCTCTCTCTCTCTCACCTCGGTTTAATATTTGGGGAAACTTATTTTGGCATGAATGCTTCAATCTCATAAGTAATGCTTGGTGGGTTTAGGGTTTGGGAGGTTGAATTGGCTCCGGAGATAAGCCCAAAATAATACCTAAATAGGAAAGGCCAATTCCTAGCAAAACTTCAATAATCTTTCTCTATATGTCCGCTCGTAGTTTCGACATTGAGACAAAGTAGCCCAACTCACCTCCCACCTTTTTGAATATGTTCACTTGTATTTTGTTTTCATTCTCCCAAATACATAATTCATTTTCCTTCCTTTTCTCAGCTTCCAAACACTCGTTCCCACCAAACCCAATAGGGAAAGATCACAAATTGACACAAAACATAAACCCATATGGTTCCCAAATTAAATAAAGTTAATTTCAATATACAACCCAAAAATACATGATCATGGTTTCTCAGATCTAATCATGCAAACCTATATGAAATACAATACAAAAATCTGAAGTGCTCCAATTTATTAGCAAGATACATGTCCAATCTCAACTTCATAACTAGGAGGTTATGCTCTTCAAGATCCATGATGTTTCTGAAGATGTCAAAGAAAAGCATAGCAAAAGGGAGGTGATGCAATTCTGGCTGAGTGAGCTCAAAGATCTGATCTATGACGTCGAGGATGTTCTGGATGAATTTGCAACTGAAGCTTTGCGACTCAAATTGAAAGGCAAGCATCAAGCTACCTCAAGTAGTAATGAGGCAGTAAAAATCCTACCTTCTTTGTATACTTTTGGAGGTAGTCATATTAAGTTCATTACTACAATGGAATCCAAGCTTGAGAAGATCAGTGATGAAGTGGAAATTATTTGTAGTTAGAAGTTACAACCTGATTTGAGTGATAGAGGTGTTGGAGGGTCTGAGATTACCAAAAGAAGACCAACTACTTCTGTGCTTAATATTCATTTCCTTTGGGGGGGATAACGACAAGCAGATTCTTCTTGACTTGTTGCTAACTGATGTTGCTACTGCTGTGTCTGTCATTCAAATCTTAGGCATGGGAGGGTTAAGCCTGACCAAAGAAAAGTGCACCGATCGATCAAGTAATAAGCGGTGTCAATGAAAAATTCATGAAAAGCTGGCAGCAGTTCATGAACGAGCAAGTGTAACATCTAAGCATAGACAAAACCCATGAAAAGAACTTCTTGAACCTGTATTAGGGTCTCTACAAGCAATTGCATTCTAAATGCACTCCAGTTGCATTCTAATCGCATTCCAATTGCACATCAATCGCATTCCAATTGCACGCCAATTGCGTTACACACACTGTTTGAGAAGAAATTCCTTATTGTCTTGAATGATATTTTGATTGAGAACTATGAAGATTGGGTGCTCATTTCCAATCCTTTCATAAGAGGAGGTCCCAGCAGCAAGATTATTGTCACAACTCGTAATCGCAAAGTTGCAAAACTTATTGGAACTACTCCTTCTCATCATTTGGGAGGGTTGTTATATGAAGATAGTCTTTCATTATTTTCCCAGCATGCCTTGGGAAGAAACCATTTTGATGATCATCTAGATATGAAATATTGGTGAAAAGATAGTTGAAAAGTGTAAGGGCTTGCCTTTGGTCGCAACGACCCTTGGTTGTTTCTTGAAAACTAAACTGCAACGTGATCAATGGATAGACATACTAGAAAGTGAGTTTGACATATTTCAAAAGAGAAGAATTATATTCTTCTGACTTTGAGATTAAGCTATTGTCACCTCCATTCACAATTGAAGTAATACTTAGCTTACCGCGCCTTATATCTAGAACGCTACAAATTCAGCAGGGACGAGTTAATCTTTTTATGAATGACTGAAGGATTTTTATCGCATCTAAAAAGGAGGAAGGATTTGGAAGACGTGAGAGTTCAATATTTCACTAAGTAAGTGTCAAGGTCATTTTTTCAACCACCAAGCATAGATTGTGCGAGATTTGTGATGCATGATCTCATTCATGATCTAGCTCATGTTGCTTACATGCTTCCCTCTAGATGGCACTGTGGTGGGACGCGAACACGTTATAACTTCAAAGACTCATCATTCGTCTTTCAGCCGACGCCATTATGAGGTTCTAGGAAGAATTTGAACTTTTTAAGAAGGAAAAGATTTGCGAACATTGTTGACATTACCCGTAAATCAACTCTACTACTAAACAAGCTGAATTGACAAACACTATTGCTAACAAATTGAAATCAACTAGAGAAGTTGCCTTCATATAATTTACACACAAACATTGGAAACATGCCTAACTTGTGTCATCTACATATTTGTCAAACGAGCAAGTTGAAAGAAATGCCTACTGAAAATAGTAATTTGATAGAGCTCCAAAGTTTGGGAAAATTCATTGTGAAATTGGGAGGAGTAGATGGAATGAACATAAGAGAGTTGAAAAACATTTACTAGCAAAGCAAACGCTAGCTACTCAGAGTGGGTGAGGCGGCGGGCAAAGGAGAAGTCGATGATGAAGGTGGTGGATTTCCGACGACTGAAGGATAAAATCATGGTGAACTTTGAATGCAAATAAAGTACAAACAAATGTATTTTGATTATTTAAATTTGAAATAATGTTGAATGGTAAGTAAAATAGTATTTTGGTCATTTTCGAAATCTTAAAGGTGATGGGTCTGGAGTGTAATTTGGAATTGAGAGGAAGTACTTGAGAAAGAGAAGGTTAAGAAGAAAGCCTACCAGAGAAGTAAAGTTGATGGATCTAAAGTGTATTTTAGAATTTGTACACATTTAGTGTGCTATATTTAGCATCTGTTACTTTAAATGTAACAAAAATGAAAATACAAATCTTTAAAGTTTTAAAATATACTTATATGAAAATCACATATAATTAGGTATATTTATATGTTATCATTTTTTATAAAATTTTTTGAGGAAATCATTTCTTATAATTAGTTCTATATTTAGATAATTGTAAGCAAGGGTGTAAACGAGTCGAATTGAGTTTCAATTTGACATGACTCGGCTTGTGGAAAAATGTTTGGTTCGAGCTCAAACAAGTTTATGCAACTAAGCTCAAATTTGGCTAAAAATGCTCGACCTCGATTCAATTTGGGTTGATTAATTTTCAATACATATAATCATTAAGAATAAAATATATAATTCATTAAATACTAAACAAGTCAACTTGAAATTGGCTCAAGTCGATTCAGTTTGCTAATTTCATTATAAATATTTACTAAATTAAAAAATATATATATAACTACTTAAATATTAAAAGAGTTGGTTCATGAATCTATCAAGTTTTAAAAGGTCAGACTCGTGTTTAACTCATTTAGTAAACGAGCCCAATCTTAAGTTCAAATTCAACTCGAACTCGATTATAACGAGTCAAGACCAAATATATAAGGAATCAAGCTCGGGAACTCCTTACAAACTTGACTAGTTTACAACTTTATAAGCAATAAAATAACACATGACACGTTTTAAAGGTAAAAAGCGGTCAAAATTGAAGGTGTAATTTCCCTAGTACAAGTGGTGGATGGAGTCCGAGAAACGCGGAATATTCGGGAGGAGCAGCGACAACGAACCCATTCGCTTCGCTACGCTGATTATTCCCATTTTTCTCCATCAGCCACAAAACAAACACAAATTCTTCAGTTTCTCATCACATTAACATCTAATGGGAAGGTATTGATTCTCTTCCTCTCCCCTTCCTAACCAATATTGCTGTTTCTCAGTTTGTTCCTTCTCATACAGTCTTGTTCATTGTCGTTGAATAACCCGTATTGATTGAACTTGGATTTTATTTTAATATATTGGGGAAAAGGGTTGAGTTTGTAGGGATGGATCTCAAGATTTATTTTGTGACTGAGCTGGTTTTTTTGTTTTAAAAATTGGTTTAAGGGAGAAGATTATGCATTTATCACACAATAACTGTCAATAACCAGATGGGTCTGGTTATAGTGCCACAGAAATGCATTTTGTTTTGATTCTTGGTCAAAATGTATTGGAGATTGATTAACATGTTATGAATTTACACACGAGTGCTCGATTTCGTCGTAGAGTGACATAGAGCATTTTTGCTGGGTGGACTTGACTTGAAACCCTTGTGTTGAAATTTGGATTTGATGATTTGAAACTGGGAATTTGGTTTTTGAGCTCTTGAGTGTAAGTTATTTAAACTAGCTTCAGAATATTTGGTAGCTGAGAGACTGGGAAGTGGGATAATTGAGATTTTGGCTTTCAAAAACTGATACAATCATTCGACAAACTGAAACTAAAAAGTTTTGCTGGCATGGAGAATTTCTTGCACTTCTGTGAGAAAAATACATGGGCCGTGCTTTCCTCAATGAACAAACATTAGGTTAAATTCATTTCTTTTTCCATTGCGAATATTTCCACTTCAGCTTGTGCAATCTTGCATAATGCAACATTAGGCTAGCGACCATTGTTCACATGTTCTTTACTTATCTGTAAACAGCGACTTTAATTATCTTCTTTCGTCGCATTGTAGTGACCATTGTTCATTAGCTCATCTTGCTCCTCTGGAAGCAATACTATTTGACGTTGACGGAACACTGAGTGATTCAGACCCTTTTCACTATCTTGCCTTCTATGAAATGCTCCAAGAGGTACTGGTTGCTTCGCCTT
Organism: Geranium brycei; assembly: GCA_036897365.1. NCBI lineage: Eukaryota > Viridiplantae > Streptophyta > Magnoliopsida > Geraniales > Geraniaceae > Geranium > Geranium brycei. The sequence continues at coordinate 7,951 of JAYMTP010005758.1, read as the reverse complement.
TGCCTATTTTGAAGGGTTTCTTCATAACAAGTGGTTTATAAGATGATCATAATTAATGTTCTGCAGATAGGCTTCAATGGCGGGGTTCCAATCACCAAGGAGTTCTATGCTGAAAAAATCAGTGGCAAGCATAATGATAATCTCCACAGCCTCCTTGTTCCCGATTGGGATTTCCAAAGAGCTCAGAAGTTTATGGATGATAAGGAAGCCATGTTCCGAAGGTCAGTTCAAACTACTTTTTTTGAAGGTTATACGCCATTAACTAAGAAGGAAGAGTATAAGTAAATGGAATAATAGAAACACATAGATGGATCATAGAGTCATCATTTAAATAGGTATCAACATAACTGATTTATGGAAAGGACTTTCCATTAATGAATTGGAGGTTTGGTTTATAATGCTTTGTTGAAACGAGTTGCAATATTCAAGTCATGTCATCTATGGAAGGAACTCGAGCTGGAAATTTATAAAACACAGGCTCTAATTTCCAATTACTCCCTCCGTTCCAGGGATGGCAACGTGAAAGGTTTAGTGATATCTATCCTATCCTGTCGGATCAGTAAAGCCGGATCTCCGTCGGATTCAGTGTATTTTGCCTCAGTTTGCTCCCAAACAAATGTCATGTTTGATTGACTTTTTTTTGTACAAAATTGATTCTCTTGCAATATTCACACTGATCCCACTTGCTAAAATACTTATGTGGTAATAGCTAACTCGTACAAGGATATTAATGGTAATCATTGAATAATTCACTTTCAAAAAAGGAAGCAAGAATTATTATTTTTTCAATTTGAAGATCCGAGGTTCTATTTTGTATTTCTTTGTTGAAGAGGTCGGTTTTTTTGTTTATTCTTCAAATATGAGTGTTCAAGTTGATTAAAAGAAAGTTTTGATGTCGTGCGAGCATATATATCTTTTAGTTGATTGATCCAATGGAAATATACAGATTGGCATCTAAAAAGTTAGAGCCTTTGAATGGCCTGCTCAAGTTGCGAAAATGGATAGAAGATCAAGGATTGAAACGTGCTGCTGTAACAAACGCTCCAAGAGAAAATGGAGAGCACATGATATCAAGCTTAAAGCTTACAGAATTCTTCCCACTCCTCGTCATAGGGAATGAATGTGAGCGCCCAAAACCTTTCCCCGATCCCTACTTGAAGGCACTTGAAGTACTCAAAGTGTCACCCAAGCATGCCTTCGTTTTCGAGGTTTGTCTTGCTCCTCCAACCTTTTGTGTTGCATTACAGATCCTAACATAACTTTCCCACAACACCTTTTCACCTCCTTGTTATCTTTTTTAGGATTCTGTTTCGGGGATAAAAGCCGGGGTGGCGGCTGGGATGCCAGTAGTGGGTTTAACGACAGGAAACTCGGAAAAGGCATTGCTGGAAGCTGGAGCGGCTTTTGTCATACAGGATTTTGATGACCCGAAGTTGTGGAAAGCGTTGGAGGAGCTGGAGAAGAAGGAATAAGGTACCCATTGTATCGGAAACTGAAAAAGAATAGTAGCTTCAATTGATTGAAACTTGGGTCTATGCCAAATAAATATAGCCTTCCTAATTTCGGATAGAATTTGAATAACAGATGTTACATAATTTAGTGACCTACCATAGTGGTAGGTTATCTTCTTTGTGACATACAAATGATGTGCAGAAATTCTGAGGCACATTCAAACATTTAATTAAGCGCAAAACATGGATAAAGAAGGAAAAGGTTTATTTGCATTCCTTCTAAAGATGTGTATCCCGTCGTCTCTCTATACATATCTTAGATTGCATATCAGTTGGTTTTAACATTGTATTAGAGCTATCAAAGTTTGTTTGCTCAACCGGTCAAACATTTAACTCGTGCCATAGGAATCATAGTTTCAGCTTCAGCAACAGTATCTCTCTTATCAGGAATATTTGTAAACAAAACTTATGTTACGTCAATTGACAAAAATACAGCATAAGGGAGGTCGTGAGTCTAACATACCAACGGCCCATTTTTATTTTTCAACATCCATAATCCTACTTAACATGAAACCTTCGGTATGCCTTACATGTATGTAAGAAGGTTTAGAATCGTAGATATAGATCTTGGAGAGAATGGCAAAAACATGCCGTATTCTATAACATTTTTGCTCTTAACATGTGTGTAAATGACAAAATTACCCTTAACATTAAGAATTATTTTTGAAATAAAAATAAAAATAAATATTTTCAAAAGTTTTCGTCATTTACACACATCACCTTTTTGCCATTAACAAAATACACAACACCCTCTTGCAAAAGTGTGATAATATAGGGTATGTTTTTGTCGTTTGCCAAGATCTTATCATCACTTATTGTATACCTTGAAGTTTATCTGTGTAATTTTTAAGCTTATGAGTACTTGATAAAAATGTATACGATTGAGTCATAATTTTATTTGTTCGAATTAATCTCATTTACAACAAGCTATCAAATGAGTAAAAGCCTTTGTTTTGTAAAACATTCATATGATGGTTGCATGACTCTACATATTTGTTAGGGATAATGCTAGCTAGGTACACTTCAAAGTATGTGTTTTTCACATAGGTCACATATATTTTGTTTCAATTTGGGAGGTCACTTAAAAATAATTTTTTTTCCTTTAGTTTTTTAATTCTAAAATTTTGGAAATGACCAAAATACATTTTTATTTATCATTTAACATTATTTCAAGTTGAAATGACCGAAATGCCCTTGTTTGGACTTCAAATTTGTATTCAATGCCATCAACTGCATTCAAAATACACCATCTCTTCTTTATCATCCTAAATTTAAATTTCAAAACTTTCTTGGTCATTTACTAAAACGGACTCAGTTTCAAGAATTGAGTTTGATTTCATAAAACAACGTGTCAAGAAAATGAAGTTTCATAATTCAAGAACACGCCAGGAAAGAAGAGATCGCCGGAGAAGATGGCGGAAGCCACCAGAGAAGAGTGTTGCAAGACGAGTCCACGAAAACTCCAAAAAAAACCCCATAAAAAGATCAAATTTCAGACCCACGAAAACTCCAACTCGTGTTAATTAGGGTTTTATATGACTGATATAAATAAACAAGCTTTGTTTGTAAGGTGGCATTGGAGAGCATATGGTTGAGTTTTATAGCTTGTCTATCAGTGGTTGATTTGTGTGTTCATGGTTACAGCATTATCTTGGTTTGAGCACTGAATTGTTTGCATTTTAATTTATAGCATTGAAACAGGTTATCAGTTTTTGCATGTTTTTTCAATTGTTTAAGGTGTTGATTATACCTTGAGGGAAATAACATTCATTGTGTGCAATTCTTTGTTAAACTTGTTGATTGTACATTATGCTTTGCCAAAATGGTCAGGCATTGCATATTTTGGTTCTATTGGATTTTGGGTTCATGTTTATGAGGTTATGCTGCTATGCTACATTCTTTTCACAATTTATCTTTATCTTTTTTTGAATATTACATCACTTTTCCTATCTACCCTTAAACTCACCCCACCCAAATACCGTGTCGAGCTTCGAACCCTGGTCTGAAGCCAAGGAGCGAGCAATGCCAACCAATAGGCCAAGTTCAAGCTGGTCGCAATTTATCTTTTTAATTCGGTTATGTTGGATTTAGCGGATAAATCAATTCTATAAAATGTCAAGAAAGGTTTGAAATTAAATTTATGTTGATAAAGGAGGAGGGGAAAATTTGAAGTCCAAACAATAATGTTAAATAACAAATAGAAAGGTATTTTGGTCATTTACAAAATTTTAAAAATAAAAACAAAAAAAGTAATGGGAGAAAATTTTTATTTCCAGGTGACCTTTTAAAATAAAATAAAAAAATTAAATAACCTATATGAAAAACACATACTTTCAAGTGTACGACATTATCACTATTTGCTATTTTGATGCTTCTTCGAGACTTGTTTGAGACACTTCAGTTTCCTAGAAAACGGAACAAGAAATCGATGGGTTGGGGAAAAATAAACTTAATAACATGAAAAGAATCTCTGGTCTCAAGCGTGACTTGCATCTTTGTATATGATACAAATCGATACGAATCTATGGTCGGTTCAACGATTCTTAAGGCCTAAAACAAAATTTATTAGTGAAATTTTTGTTTCTTATAGAGATGTGTGACCGAATACAAACCAACCTTTATAGTAAAAACCTAAAAATCAATTTATGCCATAGGTTAAAAATTGAATGTATGAGATTTATGTTGATTGAGTTGCGGATTACAGATGGTAGAGACGCAAATAGCGGATGTGTGATGGCTGGTAAATGATTAAATGGAGGTTGAAATCCATATATATGGCTAGGATTTATTTTTTGTAGGTTCTAATTTTACCCTTATACCCTTTATGATATTATTTTATTAATAAAATATATAAAATTAGCCTATTTATTTGGAGTGTTGATTGAAATCGTCCGGTCGATGATTTAGTTTCTTAGGTTTCTTCTAAGAATGACTTTTATTGGAGTTCATCCCTTCTGATGCACCGGGTTTTCTCCTACGGTATCTTCGTACTTTGTATGCTTCAATCCCTTTATGTTTTGAAAAACCGCTACCAACTAAAAAACAACGCAAATACTTTTTTCAGAGATTTTGCATTTAATTCTGAAAATACGATTTTCGGTTATTTTTCATTACATCTTGAAAATACCCTTTTTCGGGTATTTTTCATTTCATGGAGAAATTCTTTACTGGTGTAAAATAATTTTCATAAAAGAATTTTTGGAGAATTGCTTAAGTATGGAGAAATCAATTATTAAAATGATTTCTTCTGTTAAAGAATTTGAAGAACTTTTTTGCCAAACAATAGTGTTGTATAGTGAAAGTTGAATCTTGAGAAAATTTGTAAGTTTACACGAGATACACATCTAGGGTTTTAACGAGATATAAGTAGTGGGCCTTCACCATGTATTAACAAAATGTGAATTTGTAAGTTTCTTTAATAAATTCTTATGATACAAATTAAAATAAAGGAAAATTAAATTATGTCCGGGTGTGCCGCGTGGTGTGTCGTTTTTGTGAGCGATAATGACACTTTGTTACACCTAACTATAGTGAAATGACACTTTGTTACATCTAACTATAGTGAAATGACACTTTCATACCCTAACTAATTTTCTCTCTCTTTTTAGTGCCCTGAAATTTTTTTGTAACAATCTACCTTTAAAATGGCTAATATACCTAAACTACCTTTAATTCAATTGAAAAAAATAGAATTGAACTAACTGGTTCAAATGGGCCGGTTCAAATCAGATTTATTTGTCTGACGGGTTCAAACCTTAATTAATATAATAATATTACAAATAATTAATTAAATTACAAAATTACAAGAAAAATATAAAAGAAAAGTCAAATCCTCCTCCTCCAACTAGACCCAGCTCCGACCTCATCTCCAGCATTGTCTCCGGAATCTCTTCCGTCCTCATCTCTAGCATTGGGGGTTGGTGAGGGATTGATGATTGAGTGTTTCGGAGAAATAATTGATTCTTCTATGTACTTGGGAGATAGGGCATGCACATTTAATTCACCTTGGGTACTGAATTGTTGGTTGAGGATGACGGGGGCAATGAATTCCAACGAATCCAATTCTGACTCTCCATCTTCTTTGGAATCGGAATCTGATTCATCGGCAGAATTTTAGGCGACTTCATCGGAGGACAACTCATCGGCAAGGATGGTAAGGTCGGGATTCTCTAGTTCAGAGGGTGGTACCTTAGCTACCACTCTAAGCCGATTCTCCTTAAAAACTTGGACTGGGAGAAATTCTGAACAACTAGGTAATTTTCCATCTTCCAAATCCTCATTTTGGGCTTGACTTTAATAATCCTTCATCGAACCAGACTGTGATGATTTGGGTGTGGAGAATTGAGAGGACTCGAAGTCGAAGATTTATTCCATATTTGCTTTGAAAATGGAACCATCAATCAGAACCTCTATTACTTTTGAGATTGGGCTTGGAGAAGTAGAATGGATAAGGACGATTGCCTTGTGCAGATCTAACGCCGGAGACAGGTCTGGTCGGAGGAGGAGGGTTTGAATTTTTTATTTTTTATTTTTTGTAATTTTATTAAATATTTGTGATATTATTATATTAATTAAGGTTTGATCCGGTCAGATCAATAAATCGGATTTGAACCGCCCCAATTTGAACCAGTTAGTTCAATTTTATTTTTTTTAATTGAACCATGGGTAGTTTAAGTATATTAGGCATTTTCGAGTTAGATTGTCACAAAAAAGTTGTCAAGGTACTAAAATGAGTGAAAGTGTCATTTCGTCATAGTTAGGTGTAACAAATTGTCATTATCCCTTTTTGTGATGTCCAGAAAAATTGTGTCGTTTTCAAAAATTTGAATACTGATGGATCTGTTGTGTATCACATAAAGGACCGATCTCATTTAAGATAGTTTAAATATTTGGATCGAAAACAAGTTCAAACAAAGGTCATTAGCCCAAGTTAAAGAAAGCCCAAACCAATTAAGCCCAGCTATTTGACATTATGCTTTGTTTCCTTATTTTATTTTAAATTACGTCATTTTCCTATTAATCTACTCAAAATATCTTCCTATTCTATGCACATAGTAAGCCAGTAAGGTTTGAATCGGACCTACAACCAAAATGTGTGTCTCAAATAACTAGTGTCAGATCACGTTTTATATCTGGTTTAGTTTTCAATGTGTTCAAATAAAAAAAGTAATTACTTTTCAAAACCATGTACTTTGCAAATTTTGACAATTTTATGGATAAATTGAAAATTACACTTGTATCAAAAATAAAATAATAAGTTGCAATATAAAATCTAAGCTGTGAAATTATATTTTATTTCTAATTTTTATTTTATTTAAAATTTTAATATAAGAGCATTTTCATCTAGAATTATGTGTGTCGTTGTAATTTTAAATTATAAATTCTCAACTAATCTCAAATTAACTACCAAAAGATTAATTTTCGCTCCACTAACGCTTAATTTTTTAAAACACTAGAACATATGTATATAAATCTCTCTTCCTCTTTAGGTGCTTACAGATCATATAAAGCAGTCATCGAACCGACATAATAATAATAATATAACACAATTCTGCATATATGTATTCTTCTTTTCAATATTGTTATCACTCGAGACTTTCTAATATTTGTCAAATTAGTTAGGACTTCAACACTCTCTATATTCGTCAAGTTAATATATTACAACTCCAACAAACATGATCACTATACACAATGAAAGTAACATCTACGAGAAAGTGAGACAAGGCTGATCGCATATATGTACCACCAAAATTAGGGAAACATATGATTCAATCATGAAGAATTGTTGGTTATTGCTTGGTGATCAGGTAAATGGAGAACGAACATTACACGGCTCCACTAGATAGTGGAGTAACAATAACGCCACATCACCATATCCATATATGATATATCCATATATATCTTATTACATAGTACAAAGTTATTATATGGATAAGATACGTACGTAAGAAGACAAATTGACACCATAACTCTAACTTGCAATATTGCATGCATGCATGGCTTGCTCTCATCCTCTTCACTGTCCTAATACTCTTATCTCACCCATACTTGAAAATGATTGATACAAATATATAGTGGTTTTATTTCTTTAATCAGGCTATATCGTTATAGATTAACATTAGGGCAGTGTCAAGATAATAAAGAGTGTAATATCAAATGATTATGACTTAAAAAAGGTTCTCTTTGAAGAATCTGTTAAGCTTTAAAATTAGTCTTTCCATGTAAGAGCAAAATGCATACAAAGATAGAATTTATTTTTCTTTACATTCTAGGTCACATGTAAATCTATTCATTTGGTGGTATGTAAATACATGTCTATGTATGTATGTATCAAGATTTGAATTCAGACTTCCCACATGTTATAGCAAACTCTTTGCCATGTTAAAATAAAATAGACTATTGTCTATTTATGTTTAGGCTTATTACCTATTAGTTATTAG
>JAYMTP010005757.1:0-12941 GCA_036897365.1 Geranium brycei | reverse complement strand
TGAAGGGAGATTGAAAGCAAAGACGGTTGAGGTAGAAGAGGGTTGAGGATGATGGGTAGAGGAGCTGGACAGGGGAGGGGGGTCTGGTGGTCTCATCTTGAGCACAGTTTCTGTGTAAATGATGCATATAGAGATATGATCATTGAACTGACCAAAATGTGAGATTTCCCAAATGGTGATATTACCTATACTGTCAATATGGAAATTCTCTGAAGGGAAAAATGTATATTGTTTTCCTTTAACCTGAGATCGTCATAGTAATTAATAGAATACTTGTTGTACTTTGATGCCAGACCCAGACCCCTAGTGTACGCTAATACTAGTTGAAAGGTTGTTGGGTATAATTGAGTACCTATATAATTAGTGACAAGTCAAGAAAGAATCCATCAACTCTAGGTAATGAGTTTGAACTCTATAATGTCAGTAATCCTATGGTTGAACAAGTACCTTGGCCAAGGCGGATGAATAGTTTAAGAAAAGAATTTCTTAAACTTATTCAACAACCATCGAGATTGACGTGAAGTATAGTGATTATCTATTAGGGTTTGACAGGCATAACCATACCCTAGGATGATTCGGAGTTGTAACGATGGAAGGAAATGATGCATTACCCTTAGTCAGGTTCGTCTTTATTGGATATTGACATTCACGTTATTTGGTCGTTGAGGAGTGTTGTTAGACGGTAACCTCAATTAGTAATTTACGAGATCAATTACTACCGGTTTAATGTTGAACCCATGTGGTCACACACAAAACAAGACTAAAACAAATCGGGTTTTGAAAACCCAAATTATAATCTGAGTTATGATATATATTGTATTTCAAATATAATATATATCCAGTCAAAAGTTAAATTATTTTAGATAAGTGTTACATAATTAATTTGATTAAAGCTTAGTTAGTTTTGAAATATAATCGTTATATTTAAATTGTGTTAGGATATTACGAATCGATACGCACGGTATGATTTCTTAATTTTTTGTAGATCAAATACACTAGATCGTACTTGGATTACATGTTTTATATGTACTTGGATTACATGTTTTATATTCCGCTGCGTACATATATAAAGTATTGCGATACTTCATAGATGCTCAACGCAGAATCATTACTAATCCACTCTGTTTCTTTCTCATAATCAATTTGATGGTGCTATTAAATCAATTTATTTTATCACTTTCTCTATGATTTACAAGTATAGACCTCAAGTCCAAAACCCACGTGCAACAACTCCCCTAGATCTTCAATCACCCATCAAACTGATCTAAACCTGAAGTTTCAATTTTTACTTTTAGTAGCAAATAGGTCAATCGAAAACCCTAAGAATTAACATACCTCAACACAAAAAGGCCCATGAAGTGATAAAATCCCAGAAAATAGACCAAGTACGAGTTGGCGTCTCTCCTCTTCCACCACCGCCAAAGCCAATACCTCATTTAATACCTCCTCCTATACACCAAAAAGAACATGCAATAACAATGAAAATTAAGGGTTGAGTTTTAGGTTATAATAATTATATTGGTCCCTTGTTACACTAGTTGAAACCGAGTGTAACGAGATTTTGGGCTCATTATGACAACCATAATCAATCTAAACCATCGTTACACATGATTTCTCACTTGTTACAATCGTTACACTTTTGCTCCAAGAGTTGAATTTTACGTTTTCATTATAACAACTCTGGACCCTCGTTACTCCCTACTTCCCCCTACGTTATAGACGTAACCCTCTTTAATTATGATCCGAACAATGAAAATATGAAATCTAACAAAAAATACGTCTTGGAGCAATAGTAATACATGCAACGAAAAACAATGAAAATACTATAACAAATAATGGAAATATGACAACGAACAATAAAAATACGACATTGAACAAATGAAGTATATTCAGCAACTAAAAATGCAAATACAATTAAATGTGTTATCAAAACATGGAAATACTACAATGAACAATGGAAATACATGCATCGATCGTCTAATTCGAATGCACGTACATGAGTTCATCAAAATCAGGTCTCTACTTCAAAATTGTTTGTTTTCTACAAGCAGATCTATGAATAAAAACATGCTTGATCACTATTATACATATGTAGTTTTCATTAAATGTATGTGATCCAAGCTTGCAAAGGATCGTTCTTCTATGAACACAAATTGATCAACGCTTGTAAATTACGATTTCATACAATGTTTCCAATGCAAATATGAATTTCGTTGCAGAAAATGAATCTGATCCGCTCCTGTTATAGATTTTTGTAGGTACTGATTGAGTTTTCAATGCTTTGAATAGTCGACGAGCATGTGCTACTGTAGTATTAAGGTTAATAGATCCATTTTGCAATGCTTTTTAAAATTGGAGAGGCTTGTACTTAATTTGTAGCGCCAAAAATCGTTTAAATCCGGTAGTTAGTTGTGTTGATTTACCGAGAATGTCTTTTCTATGTAGGAATGGCAATGGGCCGGGTTTAGTCAAACCCACACTCGAACTCATTCACTGTGAGCTGGTGGCCGACCCGCAAAAAACACACTCATCGTGAGCGGGTGCCTGACCAGCAAAAAACCCATCGAGTACGGGTTTTATTTGTAACCCAAAACCCAACCCGGATATTCAAATATTGATTCAATTAACAAATTTCTTTTACAATACAAGTACAAAAGTTAATATAAATATTTATATGTAATATAATATTAATTTAGGTTTTTTGAGTGAGTTGGTAATTAAAATTTAGTTTTTCTTCACTTTTTTGTTAAAAAATTAATAAGAATGTAAATTATATTACATAATATTAATATATAAACTATGGGGTACACTCGGCTACAAACTCATGTAAAACGTCCAAACGTCCAAACCCATGTAGAACCGTCGGATCTGAGATGCGCGTTATCTCAGCGTACGACACGTGCCAGGGTCCAACATGTTATACAACATTGCACTACATGTTCTACGTGGGCTTCCATTTTGCACAAGTCCAACATGTTATACAACATTGCACTACATGTTCTAAAACATTGCATTACATGTTCTACAGTTCGGACGTTTGGACGTTTTTTTTAGTTTGTAGCTGATATCTCCTCTATAAACTATTATTATTTTAAATTTGTATAGGGACGGGTCGAAATCGGATTGGGTATATGTCAACCCGCACCCGCTCAAAAACCCGTTCATAAAACCCGAACCCGCAAAACATCGGGTTTCATCCGTTCTGAACGGGGCAGGTTGATCGGGTACCCATCGGGTTCGAATTTTTTTGCCATCCCTATTTCTATGGTCATTAATTGAAGAAATTCTGTATATTATTAACATTTTTTTTTGGGACTGATGATGTGCGTTATCATTGCGCAGCTGCACACTGTTCGCAATTTGACGGTTTGTAGTCGAGTGCATCCATAAATATTTATCATAAAACATCAAATTAAAAAGGTACACTTGTTGGTGAATGTAAAGAGTATTTTCTTTCATCATTCTAATTTCTAAGATATGAATAAATTGTTGTTTGTCATAAGGAAATGTAATTTTGAGATGACATAGTAGTAGATTTTAGAGTATAGTCTTGTTCTTAAATACAAATATCAATATGTTCATTTTGAGAAGAGTTTAAACCTTTTTGTTTAAAACGCCAAGCTTGAATTAGCTGAAAATCAATTGCTTAATTTGATATTAGCTTTGACCCATGGGACTCGTGCATGCTTGTTTTTACTTGTCAATATTGTAATCAAAATGGCTGGCAATTTGCCTACCCCAACATTTATTAACAATACAGTATGTCAAATATATTTAAGTTAATGTATGATTGGAAAGCACCTTTTTATTGCATCATTCTATATAAAGAAATTGAACAAGCAAATAGAGGTTATATGAGCAAGATGTAGCTGTTTCGCTTATATATGAACAAGATGGGCAGCTGTCTCGCAAAAAAAAGATACACAATATTTAAGAGTGAGCAAATTTTAATTTGCAGAGTGGCACAATAGCTCAAATAAGTCCAACCTCACAAATTTTGAAAAATTGAAAGTGAGCCCAATTAGCAGGAAAATCGGTCTTAGAGTCTAGACTGAACAGTTTTTGTTTTTGATGTTTTCTTTTTCAGTTTCAATTAGCTCGTGATGCTCTATATTAAGTCGTTTACATCCTGTTTTATAAAATTAATTGTATTTTTATTACTGGTAGATTTTCGGTAGATGTATATTTTTAAAAATAATTTGCACTCAAAATTAAGATAAAAATTAAAAGGATAATGACAGTTTACTACACATAATTAAGTATACCGCTTTGACACTTTGGCATCCTAACTATTTTTTTTTCATTTTTTGTACTCTAACTATTAGAATATGTGAACGAACGTATTGTATCTGATGAATATTTGATTACATGTACACGATATGCATAGCTGGTTACATAACTAGGGTTAGAGTTTGGTGAAGAACCATAAATCTTAGCGGGCTTATGTTAACACGCCTCATCAAATTTAAAATGGTGATTGAATACCAAGATTGAGTTTGCAAATTAGTGGGTCAAACAATATAAGAAGTGGTGCCTTGGTCAAACAGTCTAGGAGTTAAACTTTGTAGTTTGTGAGAACAAAAAAAGAGTATTCATAATACATGAATGATTTTGGGTGTGTCGCATGTGATGCAGGTGGATTTTGCATCTCCATGCGAGCCGAATCATCTCACAATTAACTCGATTTCATCCCATTTTAGGTGGTTTTAGAGTTATTTATTCCCAATTGAGCTTAATGTGTGCATTTGGTGCATTTGCAGGAAAACAAGTCATTCTGGGGCATCTTGGAGTTAGGAGGAGTAATAGGAGCAAGTCACAACACCCGAAGTCACGATGCCTTGTCGTGACTGGTGGAGCCGTGAGTCCAACACGACTTGAGAGCAAGATTTGGAGTGGAAGAAGCCACGACACCTGAGTCATGACACCCTGTCGTGACTATTAGTGTCCTTGGCACACTTCGAAGAAATTGGAGGATGTTGGGCAGCGCTGAAAACCCATTTTGCAGGAGCAATAACTTCTTCATCCAAAGTTCAACTGGAGTAAATTTCACATCACAGTGAAGAGCATTGAAGGCTACACAACTTTGAAGAAGGAATCTTGGCCATTGGAGTTCTAGATTGTGAGATATCAGTCGGCTAAACATACTAACGACCGCGTGCACTTGTGCATAATCGTGTGCCTGTGAACTACTGCCTACGGGCCCAACGATGTTTGGTTGCGGCATAGTCCAACACCCAACCACTGGAATTTGCAACCATATTGGCTTCAACAACAATAGTAGCTATGAGCTCGTCATTTTCGGCGACGTTGGCTTGAGCAGCAGCACCACCAGCAATAACAACACCACCACCAACAACAACCCTATTAGGCCCATGACATTGCAAGCATTTGTATGCCCAGTGGACATGTTTTCAACAAATATAAGACAACCCATTCATCAGTTTTTAGATTGAACCCGATGATTTGTTGAATTTATTGTGGAGTTTCTTCTTGATAAGACATTTTTTCTGGTGATCAACAGTTTTTCCTTTCCCCTGGACTCGTGTAAACTAGACGGACCACTCGAATCTAGAATGTTAGCTTTAATAGAGTGAGGTCTCGTTGAGCCCAATTTCTCCTTCAGCCAGTCCGTTTTTTTGGTCCTCGTGTGACTGAAAAGATCTTTAAGTAAGAGTCCCTTCTTCTTGTGGTTCAGGGGATTCTAGTAGTTGTTCCAAGAAGGCGGGAACTTCATTATGACATTTAAGAGAAAGATCTCGCGAATCTTCATTTACGAAGTTGGCTGACGTGTTCTCGTAAACGTGCGCTTGCTCAATTTTTGTCTTGTTGTCCATCGTGTGGAACGCGGGTCATTTCCCAACGACGTACTTCTTTTTCCCGACATCATTAACTCTGTACTTCTTTTTCAGCAACTTCCAGGTGATTTTAGTCAATTTATGCTCCACAAATAATTCAAATAACATGTTTTTCATATGACTTAAAATATGGTAACACACAGGTTATCTCTAGTTGTTCAAACATCATATAGGGGATCAAGTTTTGACAGCAGGGGGTTCATGTTAAAACTAGCATACAAAGCCATTTTAAAAGGTGAGTAGTGTCTATTAATTTCATATTGTAAGATAATATGTGTACCTAGTTGTAGTTATCCGAAATAGTTGAATGTTGAAACATGAATCCCGGACAGTAGTTGCAGACATTGTTCGACAATAAGGGAAATGATCCAGTTAAGATTGATTGAGTGGAGAGGTACCACCGAAACTAATATGTAATCAAGCGAATAGGATGTGGACTGTGTCGTGGCATGTGTTAAAACCAAGGTGATAATCTTAAACTAGTTGCCCCCGAGATTTAGAGAGAGATTTGTCGATATGTGTATGGTAAAAAAATACTGAGCCAAGCTCAAACATTTACAAGGAAAAATTGGAACAAATTAATTAATCCAAATATTAATTAATTGCTTAGTCAAGACCCAAGAACTAGAAACAAACGTAGAGGACGTGGACCGTATCTCACGCAATTCCCTAACGGTGTTTGACCAGTTCCAATCAAATGGTTTGATTAATTAAATCAACAAGATTGATTATTCAATTAAAGAGTAAAAAAAGATTTTTTGTCAAAAAATAATAATCTAGCATTGCAAGTGATCTACCTAAACTTAAGTTGGTTGAGAAAGTGAATTGAGTTTGATTTAATCTTAAACTGTTGACTTCTATATTGATATTTGATATTATATGACATTTATAACCGTTAATGAAATTTTATGATCATTAATTGACTTTGATTACCTTTTAGTGGGGTCACGTGGGTGGACAAAGTTGGACTTTGAATGATCTTTGAGTTGTGGCACATGGCTAGAGTTGATACATATAAAAGTAAGTTATTTTAAAAATGAAAAAAAGAATCATCAAAAGTTTTAATTTTATAACTTTAAACACTTTGCCTACTACTCCTTGAGCAAAAGAGTGATTTTGAGAATAATTACCGAAAGATTTTACCATTTCCTTTTGAGCAAATTTGTGATTTTGAGTAAAACCATTAAACAGCTTAAAACCTTCGAACTTTGTGAATGTGGAGAACTTGAATTGTAATCCTAAATTTGAACTTGACCTTGAAACTTGAGTCATGAAACTTTAAACATTGAATCATGAAATATGATTCTTGAATCTTTGATGCATGAGCTAGAGTAATTTCTTGCATTCTTATCGCTCATTAAAAACATGTAAGTAGAACTTGAACTAAGTGAAAACTTAACTGATGGTTGAACTTTTCTCTAAAACAATGCTAGGTTTGATAGACTATTTATTAAGCCTAGTGCAACAAGCTCGATAAAACTTAAAAGTGAAATCAAATAACACTCAAATTTTGCGTGGTTCAATAGTATATATTCTCACCAGATGAAAGAAGAGAGAACATTTTATTAAACTTAAAGATTTAGGGTTTAGGGTTTATTTTTTTAAATAAGATTTAGGGATAATTCTGCATGTCTCCCCAAACTTTCCAAGCTTTTTACTTAAATCCCCGAAACTCAAAGTCGTTTTGCAGAGCAACTGAACTTACTAAAAATCTCAATTTACCTCACTCCGTTAACTTTTTTGAAACTTTTGTTATTTTTTTTTGAAACGGACGAAAATACCTCTGCATTTAAAAAATTTAAAAAAATTTCTTAAAACATATTTTTATAAGATAAATATACAAACTGAATTTATTATTAAAAATATTAATTTTTGAAAAATAAAAATAATCAAAAGTAAAAAAATGATGTTTAAAAACTGTTTTCATTTTTTATATATATTTTTAATTTTTTAAAATAATGTTAGAATCATTTTTTATTATTTATTTTATATAGAAAAAATATATTTTTAAAAATATTTAAAATCTAATGGTATTTTCGTCATTTCTAAAAGAAAAAAATTAACAAAATGAGGTTAAGTGAGTTGTTTTTATAAGTTTGAAAATTTTACAAAACAATTTTAACTTTCAAAAGAAAATAAAAAACTTAAAATGTTGGAAGAAAGTACGTGGAATTATCCCTAGCATTTATACAACTCCCAAACACTAAATCTGAACGGGTGTTGAAATAGGCCCAGAAAAAAATCTAATCATGATCATAAAGATACCCATGGTGGGTCATTTTTGAGGGGTTTAAACAGATTCGGTTCACACTCTTAATGTTTTTATTACTAACCCTCTTAATTTAAGACAGGAGGCATGAAATAAATCACTGTCTCTCACTTAAGTACATAGTCTAATTATCACATGCACTTTCAGATATATATGACAGTAGATTTTGTTTCTTTATGGCGAATCCATAAACACACGATTATTGATGAAGAAAAATGTGATCACAAGTGAAGTGGTTAAATAAAAACAAAGGATGGTACATCGTAAGTACACACATGTAAAATCAATAATACACCCGACTAATTAATATAGTGAACATTTTTAGATTCTGTAGCGTAATTAGCGATCAATCTGAATTTGTCGGCATGGCCTTTAATGGTAAGTTCCATCCTCCCAACTAACAAGAAACTCATTATCAGATAACCTATTTTAGTAAGGATTAGACAATTTTGTACTTACTTAAAACCTCTTTCTTGAACTAATAATTTGTTACTTAAAACTGATTCAATCATTTTCTTAGATCTCAAAAAGGACTATGTGATCTTTCACTATCATGACCGTGAACTTGGATCTTTGACTTCGTTCCCATACTATCTGATTTCGAACTCATCACAAGGATCCACTTAATATGAAACCAATGAAAAGCAATAGAGTGAGCTAGAGATGATCAAGATTGATCCAAATTTCTGGATTTGGGTGGGCGGTGTTGATTTCTAAATTTATCTAATTAACCATAACTCACACTCACTTACACAAAGTACATTTAGATGCCATGCGAGTTTGATTTTGATCATCCTAATTAATTAACGCGTTTCTTTGACTTTTGTAATATTAAAAGTCGGTGCCTAATTATTTACTTACTACACTTTGTATCTCTGGTTTGAGTTTCTTCTTCAAATTAATCATGTGGATTTGGGGCATTTATGTCAGGTTCTGTTTGCCTCTAAATGATTTCTTAAATGTTCCTTCCGATCTTTTCAATGTACATGCACGGTGAATCTTTTGAATAGTGACTAAAATGGTCTTGAACAATAGTAAAATGAGTAATTTAGTCATTGAATTTGTTAGGATATTCCTTAAGTCATGAACCCCTCAAATTAATAAGATATGGTTTTACTAACCTCTAGGGGTTGAGAAAACGCCCCAAAACTCACGGTATCTAATGATTGGACTTTAATTTTTCATATTAGATCATGATTTTGTGTTCTATTTTTCATTAAGATTTCAATGTAGCGTTATAAATATTACTCTCTTTTTTCTCACCGATTTGAATTTTATTGAGGATAATTAGTGAAAGATTCTAAGGAGGGAACTAGTGCTAGAATTTAGGGTTGGCAAAATAACCCGAACCCGGCGGGTACCCAATTAACCCGCCCCGATCGAACCGGGTAAAACCCGAAATAAATCTGGTACGGGTCGGGTGTGGGTTTTCTCCTCTGATTTTCGTCCGGGTGCGTATTGACCTATACCCACCCCATTTCCAACCCGTACCATTTATAAAAACAATTTTTTTAATATATTATATGTAAATTATTTTTTAACAAAAACATTAAAACAATTTTCAATTAAAGCAATTATGTATATAATTATATATTATAAATTATATATAATGTATAAAACAATTACATATATTATAAATTAGGGATATTTTCAAAAAAAAATCTGCATTTTGGATAGTTTTCGGGTCAAGTTTTGGGTAAAACACGTACTCGGCGGGTCTTGAGCGGGGCAGGTACCCGCTCACTTTGAGCGAGTTTTTTCCGGATCGGGTACCCGTTCAAATCCTTTGGGTGCTGGGGCGGGTTTGGACAAATCAACCTCAAACCCGACCCGTTGCCATCCCTACTAGAATTACATCAAGTAAACAAGTTACCAAATACAAGATAAAATTAAGAGTGAAAAACATTGAATTGAAAAAAACATGAAAAGACTAGTCTGTTTCCGTCCAAAATTCTGACCACGATTTATTTCTTTGATGGTTACTTGAGTTTCTTGATGTCTCTTTGGATTTTGTCTTGAGAGAGGTGGAAATAGAAATGGAAGAGATATTGATCCTCTTAGAGCTTGAGCCCAATGAAGTCCCAAAAGTGGGAGCGAATATGGGCCGAGGAGAAGGCCCACCAGAGCCCTCCTCTTCAATGCGCCTCGTCACTTCCCGAGAGGCACTCAACGCGTGAACATCAGTATTGCACGCGACATTGGAAAGCACACGCATCAACGACATCGCCTCGGGGAACTCACGCGGCGTCTCCTCCCGAACTGAAATGGCGCTGGTTGAAGCCGCTGAGGAATTAGAGGCCATAGAATATGAATCGATGCCAGAATCGAACGGAGCTGCAGTCGGAGAGTTAATTGTGGCAGGAGACGCATGCGAAACAGGAGACGCGAACGCCACCGCCACGCGAAGTGGATCGACTGGTGCGCCGATCGAAACAAAATCAGAAATCGAGCGGACTAAAATCGAAGCAATGTGAGCGGAACCGTCGACAGGAATATCGATGCCAATCTAGGGAGCCGCGACAGAGTTCTGGGTCTTGGGAGAAGCATCGACGCTTTCGCCATCAATGTCATTGAAAGAGTTAATTGATGCCGCACCAAACGAAGCATCGGCCTCGCGAGAAGAGGTTTCAGCATCAGACTCCGAGGGACTGAATACAGTCTCGACCTCGGGAATCAAGGCGTTGACCTCAAACGAATCTCCGGTCAACGAGGCGATGGGCTCGCGGGTTGAGACGTCTTCCGCGATACCCGAGACAACAGCCTTACTGCTCGGCATATCACCGGCGCCGGAAGAGTCACCGGGGAAAGGCGAAACGACGGCCAGGTCGGACAAAAAAACTTCTCGGGCTGAGGAGCATCGCGAGGTTGAGAGCGATGACGAAGAGTCCGACAAAGAAAAAATCACTGGCGGAGTGATGGAATGGATTATGAAGCTGGAAAATCAGTGGATATGACGGGGAAGGATTTGTTGAGAACCTCCAAATCAATCACCATTCGGGCTGGAGAAAGGGTGGATGCATGAACCAGCACCAGGGCTCTGACGAGGAGAGAACCAGATAGAGCTTCTGGGTGGATGAAGAGGACCTCGCCTCTTTTTGACGCCACATTGGAGATCGATTCCCTTGACCAAGATAGAATGGGAATACATGTGATGGACACCCAATTTAAAACACCACCATATTCTAGAAGGTTTGGCGTGTTAACCAAATCAACAAACCATCGACGAAGCCAACTCCAATTTGATCTCTCCAACTCCGCAAAGAAATCACTGTTGGAGGATGAGATGATGAGCACTATGTTCCCGAGAGATGAAATATCCATATCGAAGACACCATCTTGGATAAACTCGTTCAAAAGGAAAACAACACTCCAATTAGAACGAGCGATACCAAGAATGGATTGTGAAAATTTTGAAGTTAGAAGAGAGTTGATATGACCGGAGCATGTGGCCACAGGCTCACATCCAAACAGGGACTTAAAGCATGGAGGGGCAACCAAGATTTTTGAGGATGACTTCCCATTAACAAAAACATCCTTATAAGATATGGTAGGATGACTCATCTTCGAAATGGAAGTAGGCTTGGAGATAGAGGAGTCGAGTGCATTGCTACGGTGAGCTTCAGTGACAAAGATTCAAGTACCCCGAACATTCATACCGTTAAATTCCTTGATAGCTTCATGAATGTCCTCTTTTTGTCGGTAATGAATGAAAGCAAAATAATTGCCATTTTTATTTGGCTTGGTAGGGATGTCAACACCCCAAAGGGTGTCAATGCTGCCAAAAAGATCTTTGAGCCATATATGGGTTGTGTTTTGATAGCTGGCAAACAATTATGGAGAAGGTGGTTTTTGAGCTAGAAGAGGTAGAAAAGTTTGGATTGGGAGGTTTAGGAGGAAGTGGGGGTTATCGTTGGTGAACTTACATATAACATACCAAGCGAAGAATTACGATCTCCCAACGTACACAAAATGCGTACGTCGGGTACGACGTATACAAAATATGTACGCTTGGTAACTTTACTAAAGAATTACCTAACGTACAAATAGTACGTCAATGTCCCCAACTATACATGACGTACACGTACGTCGGTTATATTGTCACATACATAACGTCTCGTGGAGTAGTGTGTCGGGTATAACTGAGCCAATGGTCAATAACAATTGATCAATGTTCAATGTTTCCATCATAGCTGATGTACTATTCAATGTCTCGTCATGTATACTGTTGTACAACGGTTATTGTTAACCTGCAATGGTCATGATTTTGATCGGACTTATACCCGACACACGTAGACCATAGTGCGTCGACTATGGGCATTAACCACCAACGATCATAATTTTGACCAATAGTATAGCCAACGAGCATAGGCAATAGTACATCGACTATAGTTGTGAGAAAGTTTATTAAAAAAGTCTAATTTGTAACTTCTTCATAGATATTAGAAGGGATTGACAGGGAGAAAGTTTTTTGGTGATTTGTATATCGACAAATCTCGTTTCATATTTAGAGATTTCAGAGTTTTTTATTCTCTTTCCTGATTTACTCTTGTAGCATTTTTTTTTGTTTCTAGAGTTGATGATATGTTGCTTACATATACGTTGTTTGAATTTTTTATATTATTTTTGCTTTTCGTATTTTATATTTTAAGATTTATATTTAGATTTTATGAGTCGTAATCAAGTGAGAACTCACAGCTTATATAAGAAAATGATAATCAATTCTGATCATTAGATGAATATTTGGATGGTTTTGATTTTTGCTGACTCATTAATGGCAATTTATTGTAATTATTCACAACTTTCCATTTAATTTTGTC
>JAYMTP010005756.1:0-12942 GCA_036897365.1 Geranium brycei | reverse complement strand
TCAAATTCGCCAAGACCAATTCACTCAGTGCCGCGAAACCATCTGGTGTCGCCACCGCACAATGCGGCGACAACACCACATTGTCCAGCCCAAACAGCTCCCTTGGCACATTGGGCTCGTCCTCGAACACGTCCAATCCCGCACCGCCCATCTCCCCCCGCCCCAGCCGTTTCACCAGCTCCTTCTCGTCGATGACCGCTCCGCGCCCGACATTGACGATCACTCCCTCCTTTCCCAGCGCCGTCATGACCTCCTTGTCGATTAAGTGGCGGGTCTCGTTCGTCAGCCCGCAGCAGAGGACCAGGATGTCGCTGTTTTCGGCGAGGTCGACGACGTTTGGGTAGAATGGGAATGGGAGTGTTGGCCTCTGCTTCCTTGAGTTGTACGCAATGATGCACCCGAAAGCCGCTAGTCTTTTCGCGGTTTCGGATCCTATGCCTCCCATGCCCACGATCCCAACCCTCTTTCCTCCTAACTGCAGAGTTGAACATGAAAAATGAGTAGGTACATTAACTTTTATGCAAATTACTCTCTATTAATTTTAAAATAAGAAAGGTCACTGGAGATGCCCTTATTAAAGAATTACATAATTCATGATAATATATTCCAAGAAAAATGATAAAACACTGCCGTATAATGCTAAATTTTCGTGAAAATGTGTTGTATTTTGTCAATGTCAAAATTAAAAGTGCTATTCTTTATGTCAATGTCAAAATTAAAAGAGTTATGCTTTATTTTTCTGTGTCAAAGTATATATGTACTTTTTTAAAAATGAAGAAAATGACTGCAGAATTAAGAATTAGTTTTATTCTAAAAAAATTCTATATTTATCTCTAATTAAAAAACTTATAATTAAATTCTGTAATTAAATTTCTTTGTTAAATTATTTTTTTTATAAGAATATCAACTCATCATACAAGGGACAATTTCATATTTTAAAAATAATACATATATTGTGTATTTAATGTAAAATTTACATAATATTTTTTCATTAATTAAATATAATCAACCACTTGAACTTGTGTCCAAATTAAGGTAATGGATTCGAGTCACGTTTCAGTATCTGCCTTTATATCTAACTTCTGTTGGATCTCTCTCCAAACTTCTGTTTGAGCTCTCTCCTGGTGGGAGTCAAGTGACAATAATATTAGACTCCTTCTATATAAGGTAATATTAGACTCTCTTATACTTCTATATAAGGGTGTGTCTTGAGCCCATAATTGATACAATAATCTTAAGAACTCTTAAGAATCACAAGTTTGATATTGTTTTACTTCATAATAACATAGTCTAACCTAAATCTTACTTCGGAATGATTCAACATTTAATTTTTAATAATTGAACCCAAATTGATTAGAATACTAATTCGAGTAACGTGTTTTAGCAATAGGAGCAAGATTGGACCTTGTAGCCGAGTGGGTAGTCTCCTTCCGCCGGCCACGATCCGGAGTGAATAAATCTGTCGCCTGCCGATATCCTCCTCAAAACGTCCAACAAGAGCCCCACAGAGTAGTCGGCGCCGTCCACGGCGAAGGCAATACTGGCGTTGGTGACGGCGATTCCACGCCTGCGGCACTCCGCCATGTCAATGTGATCAAGGCCCGCGCCCGTGGAGATGATGAGCTCAAGCTTAGGCAGGAGGCGGAGAGTGTCGGAGAGAATGGGGACGCCGGCGACGACCACGACGCGAACGTCGTGGGCGTGGCGGGAGAGGAAGGAGTGAGTGGGCTCGGGCGAGTCGTTCGGGTCGAGCAAGCGGTAGAGAGAGCGCAGTGTCTCCACCGGCACAAAATCGGTGCTGAATGACGGGGGATGGTAAAAGAGCACCGCTGGCCGGTCGGCCAGTAGTTGGTCGGAAGCCATTGGGATTAATGATATTGGATTTGTGCTGTCTGAGCTATTTGCTTGAAATCAGAAAAGGAGTGGTTACTAATGCTTAGCTATGAGTTGTGTCATGAGAGATTAATGTTTTATAATTATTTGGGAAAAGCATTGAATTATTGAAAATTTCCACCTTTAAATATTTGGATGTAAAACATTAATTTTGAAAATGAAAAAACTAAAATGTCCTAATTGAAAATCAAATTTACTGATCTAAAATTTTAATTTTAAAATCTAAAGATCGAAAAGAATAATTTTATAATCTAAAATTTTAAAATTTTAGATTTTTAAGTATAAAATTAGATTTTTAGTCAAAGGATATATTCGTTTTTTCACTTTTGAATTTAACATTTTTCATTCGGGTGAAAATATTTTATACCTCATTCTGACCTAAATTTTAATTTGAAATGATTAATGTAGAAAAGATATTTAATTGGGATAATTTTTGGTACTTTGCCCTAATTATTTCATCCATTTTTGTTAGACCGGAGGGTTCGTTCATATATATCTTCAATGATAAAATTTGAAAATAATGTCAATTTTAGCGCCGTTTGTTCAAAGAAAAAGACAGAAATAGCCTCTATTTTTGTCTGCTTCGTTTCCTTGGCAATGGTGGTTAATAACACGGAACAAACTTGTCGGTCTTATCTTTTATATACACAAACAGCACTAAAGGCATTTGTGGCACGCGTATTGCTTATAATGGGAAAATATTGGAAAGTAGTTTCATTCATGTTTAGCCTTTACAGGTTTTATGAATAGTCCATTTATGTAAAGGGGGAAATTTAGTTTCCATGGTTTACATTGTTATGTTATGAGTTTGACAATTTCATATCCTTATAATTTTTAAGTTGAAAATGCAATTATCTTAGATTGTGGGACTTAATATTTTTAGTCATCATTTGTAGGTTTATGTTGTTGTCATGATTAAGAAATGGATCAAAGTTAAATGTCTAGTGAAAATGTCAGCTCATTACATGATAGGGGGTTGGTCAATTTATATTGTTTGCTAGTAAGATGCAAAAACCTTTTGAAACGGTGTCCTTTTGTGAAATTTTGTAATGTTTATGTACACTGCGTATTTTAAAATTTTGGGAACACCTACTTAAGAAATGGATGATGAGAACGTATATTTTTTATGTATGTCATGGCAAAATTGGGAAAGTCGAAAACAGATGACAACCTTGATCCCATACAACAGATGTATTAGATGTAGTCTCGTTCCGTGATGTTCGGGCCAAACCCGGTAACGAGAATTCAGGGATTAACAACGATGACTCTGTGTAAGAGCATTTATAAAGAAGTATATTGGATTGGTGACAGAGTAACAAACATTGTTATTTGAATATAATCCCTAGAATGTGTTTGGTGCACTTCTAACAATTTTGTCTATCAAGTAAAATACATGAATGACATACTGTGCATCTATTTTTTTAACCGAAAAGAAACTATAACATTAAAATAAATAATCCAGTAACAAAGTAACCAGGTCGAGATGGTCAAACCCCATCCAGTATATCTTAATAATTGTTTTTTTAAAATTATGCAGTAATAGCGGCATAGAGATATGCTACTACAAGGCATTTAGTGGCGAAAACCAACTGTTCCACCACTATAGGCTTGTAGTGGCAGATTCATTTCACTCAATTTGTTGTTATTACGCTTTAGCCACGAGTTTTCAGCGGCAGACTAGTAACGGCTACCAGTGGCGGATCTAGAAATTTTTTGAAGGGGGGACGAACTTTCATTCTAAAAAATTAATTTAATTAATAATATAATTAATTTAATAATAAAATAATTATTAAATGCAACCTTTAGGTTCCAAGAGCTTTTCTTTTATCAATAAACTGTTTAACTCTTTTATTCATTTTAGACAATCTGTATGTATATATATATATTACATTTTAAGGGGGACAAATGCAATTAACAATACACTGAAAATTTCCGAATTCTCCGACCAAGGGGGCGCCCCCACCCCCCGTAGATCCGCCCCTGACAGCTGCTACACAATAGCGATGAATTTACGACTGAAGTGATATGTGAAAACGTAACTCAACACAAATGGCAAAAACACAACATTAATATTCGCTTATGTATACAATACAATGATAAAGATTTCACGGCTCATGTACTGCCTTACCAAATCCGGAAGAAATTAGCATCACCATTCACCAATTTCATAGTAGTCACATCAATCTATTTACAATCCTATAATAACTCAAAACATGCACACAGCACGAACAACTACATTGAATCTTCAAATTAACGTAAGTTAAGCCTTATATGAACACGATACCGCAGCTATGCTTGTTAATTTTTGTTGAAGTGCGGAGATATCGATTCCTTTCCCATCATCAATCACCTGCGTACATGAATTAATGTTCTTTAGATAACCATATATATAATTAATGATTCAATCTTTTATTAATTTGTTAAGTTAGTGTAATCTCCCGATATCTTCAAATCTCCTCGAGATCTCAAAATTTTAGACCTCTCCGAGACGAGAAGCTTGAGTTCGGTCAAAACCGATCAAACTGGCCAATTTTAATTTTGGTTTAGTTTAATCTGGTCCTATATGATGAATTATGGTTTAATTATGTCAAAACCAATCAATTTTGATCCAATCCAGTCTAAACCGAGTCAACCCAGTTTTGGTTTTAGGCATTATGCAAATTATCCCTCTCGACTCCATTTCCGTAAACCTCCTCGACTTCTCTCTCATTCTGTTTTGCTTCCGTTCGCCGTCTCCTATCCCGTCTCGCTTACGTTGTTTTAGTTAGATGTTAGACATATTAGTAGGTTTCAAATTTTGATATTCAATTAACTCCATTTATTTTTGTAGATGACCAGTTTAACCGAGTAAGACCAATGTCCACCTCTTATCAAAACATGTTTATTATTTTGATGTTTAATTATTAGTTGACTTCATCAATATTTTTACTATTTGCTCAAATTTACTTGGACCAATAACTTTAAAGTTTTTTCCTTATTGGCTTAGTAATTATTGAAAAGTTTTGGATTACAATTAAATAATCAAATATTATTATTTTTGTCTTTAATAAACATTAAATATAAATATATGCATTTAATACAAAACGAGTTTTGTCGAGATCTCCTAAAATTCCCAATTTATCAGCAGGCCGAGAACTCCCCGAGTTATGAATTTCAAAGCCTTGGTAATTTATAAGACACATAATTTAGGGGTATATAAAAATAGCCTAACAATACATGAAACCCTAAACCTAGAAAGAAGTAAAATGATTATACCTCAGATTGGATAGTGTGAATCAACCTGTGATTGACCCTTGCCGATACGCAGGACACGACACTGAGCCCTTCCCCAACCAAAACATCCAGGATTCTGGAAAGGGTCAGCTGCTGGACTCGCCCCGGTCGACTCAGTGAGGAGCAACCAGTACTCATCACCACCTCCACTCCTGACAAACAAGGTTTCACCGCTACGGTGTCGTATCGATCCCCTGAACAACAATATTCTTGATATTGATTGTTCACTTTACAATACTTGGTAGTTTGGGGTGTCGGCACGACTTGTAATTGTAGCTGCTCTCTCTTTTCACTCATCTCTTCGATCTTGCTCTTCAGGTGTTTGATATAATTCACTGCCTCGTGCATGTGATCCGATATCGATCTCTTTCCCTGAAAATTTTAAATCAATTGATGTTATACACATGTTAATTAATATATACACAATTTGTATATTTTTTCGACAAAACTTATTAATTACTTTGAGATATTCGAGGGGGAGTTGTAGGCGCAGCGCCATGTAAAGGGTGGCCATTTCTTGCCTCCTATGTCGCTCGATGTCTCTGTGCACGATGTTCTTCTTCTTGCTCTCACTGTTTTCTTGATCATCACCGGATTTTCTCTGGCGCTTGCCCGGAGAAGCTTCTAGAAAGGCTGGGAGTTCACGATCTGATCCATGTTGGCTCACTTGTAAATCACGACTCATCATGTTACGAGGAAGATCATAACTCGCGAACGGATCATGCATATTGGAGTTACAAGCTACATGTTTATATATATACACACTCATGGTTTATGGCTTGTAAATCTCAATTCTCCTTTGTTTTTTGATATTTGTGGAAGTGATCTGAATATTATAATGAAAAGCTCTAGCCAGGTGAGTCAATTTGTACAGAAGATCTTTGATGGGCCTAAATTCCGAAGATTTTGT
This sequence comes from Geranium brycei, assembly GCA_036897365.1. Lineage (NCBI taxonomy): Eukaryota > Viridiplantae > Streptophyta > Magnoliopsida > Geraniales > Geraniaceae > Geranium > Geranium brycei. The sequence continues at coordinate 6,866 of JAYMTP010005756.1, read as the reverse complement.
TGCCTTTTCTATTAGGAAAGTGAGCTCATTAGTGACGCGACTACCTTATTGTTGCTATTTTATATTTGAAGGTACTGTACATTTGGAGACTGGGGACAATCAAGTTAAGAATGGAAGATATAATAAAGAATGAAAAGTAAAATCAAAATTAGTACTATTTTAGGTAGTATATTACTTTCGTTAATTATTGGAGGGAACAAGTGAACAAGATTAGGTGTGACATTCGCGGGTGGGTCCAAAGGGACGCGCAATATTTTGATTCTCTCTATGTTTCACGAATATTTTGTCATAATATTGAATTTACATAACAATCATTTACCCCAAAGTATAATAATTAGATAAACAATCAGTGGTGCATGTGGTCCAGTCATTCTCGGCTCTGTCCTCAGCCAGGGTTCGAGACGTGCCTTGCCCCGTTGGGTTTGGGGTTTGTAGTTTAGGTTGGGGGTTAGTTTACGTGTTCGTTTGGGCTGGGCTGGGATTGTTAGGTGGGCTTGGGTTCGGGTAGTTAGGGCCAGCCATTCAAAAAAAGAAAGATAAATAATCAGTGTATGACATTGCGTGTTAAGTGGTGCTACGAGAACCTCTTAGAGTAGCTCTCTAAAGCTCTAAATAGCCACCTGCACCAACACCAACCAAAATTACTCATGACAAATCAAATCAAACAAAAATTCTAAATAACTGCTAGATAGGGCTGTGATGTAGTATTTTTTCTTTCAAAAAGATATTATACCATTACAATGAAGAGTGTCAATTATTTTAATCATTTAAAATTTCAAAATATAAAACTCTCCCTCTATTAACAAAATGAATAAATATTTTAATAATATTTTGTCCCGTAATTAAAATGAACTGTCTTTTAGAATAGAAATACTAATTTTTGGAAAATGACCCAAACGTAAACTAATTTTTGAATATGTTTTTTTTAAAGCTTTAAATATGTTTTTTAATCTATTATAACCGGTAAATATTAATAAATACAACTTTATTATATATAAAAATTAGTTTATAATTTTTAAATCAGAAAAAATAACAGTTAGCTTCCCTCAAATTAAGCAAGAGAGTTTTAAAAAATATATATTTAATAAGAAGGAGATCAACTGACAATTTTAGCAAATATAAAACAAATTATGAAGGTTGGAAAGATGTTTGACTGACAACTAGCGATAAGTAAATAAATTACATACCCATGTATAAAACATGACATAACCAAGCCCAAAATCAAAGCAGAGAAAGAGGAACAAAATATGGATTTCCTAGCTACTTTTATTTTCTTCGTCTTCATCTATGTCTTGGTTCAAACCTTGGGTCCCATAGGCAAGCTTCCACCGGGTCCCATTCGTTTTCCGATCATCGGAAACCTCCTTCATCTCGGCGAAAAGCCCCACATTACCCTCACCAAGCTCGCCCAAACGTACGGTCCTTTAATGGGCTTGAAACTGGGTCAAGTAACCACAATTGTCATTTCATCGGCGTCCATGGCCAGAGAAGTCCTCCAAAAGCACGACCTGGCCATGTCTTCCCGGACCGTCCCGTACACCCGACGGGCCAACGACCACGACAAGTACAGCATCGTCTGGCTGCCGTATAGCGACACGTGGCGCAACCTCCGTAAGATATGCAACACTAATTTATTCAACTCCCAGAAGCTGGACTCCAACCGGCACCTCCGGGCCAAGAAGGTGCAACAGCTGGTGGAGGAGGTTCGAGAGTGCAGCCGATTGGGCGTGGCGGTGGAGATAGCCCAGGCCGCTTTCAAGACTAGCCTCAACTTGATGTCCAACACCATATTCTCGGTGGATTTGGCTGATCCGAACTCGGACACTGCCAGAGAGTTCAAGAAGGAGGTGCAGGGCTACATGGAGGTGGGAGGGAAGCACAACATCGCGGATCGGTTCCACGTGCTGAGGGTGATCGATCCTCAGTGTGCAAGGCGGACGATGGGAATTCACATCGGGAAGGTGCTGGGCATTATCAGACACATGATTGATCAGAGAGTTACTCAGAAGTCTAGCACGTCGAACGACATGTTGGATACTCTGCTCCGCATCCACCGCGAGGATGAGAGCCTTGACATGACTCTGATCGAGCACCTTCTGTTAGACCTGTTTCTGGATGGCACCGAGACTACTTCGATTACGGTGGAGTGGATCATGGCGGATCTGCTTCGAAACGCAGAGAAGCTGCTCAAGGTGCGAGCGGAGCTGGAGGAGACCATCGGTAGGGGAAACCAAGTCAAAGAATCAGATATCACCAGGCTTCCATACTTGCAAGCAGTGGTGAAAGAGACGATGAGGTTGCACCCGGCCGTGCCACTGTTACTTCCTAGAAAAGCAGAAGATAATGTTGAGGTTTGCGGGTTTACGATTCCCAAGGGAGCGATGGTGCTGGTGAACTGGTGGGCGATTGGGCGCGACCCGACAACCTGGGAGAACCCCGACAGTTTTGTGCCGGAGAGGTTCTTGGGGTCGGAGATTGATGTCAAAGGTCGGGACTTTGAGCTTATTCCGTTCGGGACGGGTAGGCGGATATGCCCGGGAATGCCGTTGGCGATTAGGATGGTGCCGTTGATGGTGGCTTCGCTGATACACGGATTTGAGTGGAAGCTTGAAGGTGAAGGCAAAGCAGAGGAGATGGATATGGAGGACAAGGTTGGACTCACACTAATAAAGGCACAACCACTTAAGGCAATCCCTATTTCACTCACCTAGGAGTTGGACTCACTTGTGTGTTTAAGTTCTTACTGTTTCATGAGCTTCTATGTATATTTACATGGAAAACATCTCTTGCGGTGGAACTTAAACAACTATTATCACTCGTTAGGATGATAAAAGATGGATGATTATTATATTTTCCCTATTTTAATAATGCAGAAAGATATATTGGTAAATGTAACACATGTCCAATTAAAACTTTATAATTACATTCTCTCTTAAGAATTGGATTGAGTTGTGTGTTTCAATTTCAAAATGTTACCATGTTGGGGATTGCAATAAGGTATTTGTTAAAGTAAGGTTTCTGTTTTACGTTTCCATATTTTCTCCATGTATATATACAGACAGAGCTTTTGCTTTTGTATGTATGTATGTCACATGATTTAGTCAATTATAGTAATATATGGTTTTTCAATATTCTATCAATAATGTTAAAAGTAAGAACTGTTACAAGACTAAACTAAATCCTCAACTTATAATCTTCTCCTCTAGTTGGGTGATTTTCCCACGGATATAACGCTCACCGTCATGGTCACATTTGGTCAAAGAAAACACTTGTTTTTGATTATGGAAATACCTATTTTGGGTTAGAAAACAACGGTTTTGAGTTTCTTTTTTATCAACAGATGATCATTAATATTAGATAAGATTAAAAGATAAAAAATACAATGAAGTTGATGCAAAGTTACAAAAAATTTAAATTGTTTAGGGTTGATAAGATTAAAAGATAAGAAAAATGACAGTTTTATACCCAAAAATTTGGACCAGAGTAGTAATGTATCTTTTTCATGCACCCAGGGCCAACTGCCCACCCTTACTTGTTTGAGTATTTGCAATGTGCAAATTAAGAGAGGGTATTTTCTTATACATGGTAAGGGTTGAAATTGATCATGTGCATTGTGCTTGCTTAGTAGTAGGCGTTGAAATTGATCATGTTCACTTTGCTTGCTTATTAGGTTGAAATTACATCTCAAGTATAATATTATTATTATATTAAGGTCCTTGGTGTTTTTTTTTGTACCAGCCCAATCTGTAATTATATGGATAATTTTGATTCGGTTAATGTAAGAAGTTGAAAGTGTTAATCAAAAATGTTATAATATTAAATTTTCAGAAACGAGGATCCAGATTCCGAGATCAAGAGAACAATATAGGTTGATATTTTAAATTCTAATCGCATATGGTCAACTCCATTAGTATATATGTCATAAAAAATATTTACTCATTTTTTAACTTTCAACACATAATTATTTAAATAGATTTTTTGACGGTTATAATTATGTTGGAATTGAAATAAATTTACTATTGAAAAGTGTTGTAGTTATATATTTTCAAATTTCTCTTCAATTATCCTATTATTTAATTTCTTCAGCTCACTGTTAAGTATCCAATGCAATGTTTTTCTCTTAATTATCCCAAAAAATGATATTTGGCGACATTGCTAATTTGTTGAGGAAAAATTGAAAATACTCTTCACTAATTATTAAATTTTTAAAAATTTATGATTTCTCTCTCTTCAAGTTCAAAATTTGATTGTTTTTCATAATTAATTGTTATTTCTCTATCCACTTTTGATTTCTCTATCTCAAATTGAATTAAAAACAATAACCATGCTCTGTATTTTTTTGTTTGGTCTCACCACTTCACTATATTCACTCAATCCCACTTATGACCATTTTTGAGCTGAGCTTCAATCTAAGCTCTGACTCGGCTACTGGACTTGGCAAAAATGGTGTAACAGTTACAGAGATTCCTTTTGACCGATCTCTAGAGTAGCTCCACGACAAAGAAGACGACCCGCTGCAAGAACAACATGGCCACGAGAGCTAAGAGCCTCTACTGCTCGGCCATAGCCATCAATACACCGTCTTCAGCAGGTGGTGGCGTGGTCGTCTTCGCCGCCGCCTCCCGCTGAGAGCTCGTCAGGTAGCGAAGACAATTTCTCGGAGGCGATCACGATGTATTGGCGGAAGCGAATGAGACTCGTTGAGGTCGTTGAAACGTCGGAGAACTGAACCGGAGCGGCCGTGGTTGTTGAACGAGACCCCAAATCTCCGGTCGTCTCCAGCTCGAGAACCTCATGACCCGCTGAGGGTTTCCAGATCCGTCTTTAAAAACGCGATTCAATATGACCAACACCGAACAGAGAGCCAAGATCTAGTGTCCATTTTGTTAGTAAAATCTACTCAAACAATTATCTATTGGATTTCCCAAACAAATGGGTATTGATTTGGTCAAATCTCAGTTTCCATTTTGTTGGTCAAATCTATAATAATTTAAATGTCGGAACCGGAGAGGAAATCGGCTGCGACGTGGACGAATAGGGCTCCGGCTTTGTTGCAGTCGATGGAAGATGAAGCCATCTTGGATGGGAACGCACAAAAAGGAGCTTGATTATTAATTGATTCAAATGTAGATCCGTAACATAGTTTATAATATATATTTTTAATTGATTCAAATGGAGATCATAAGATGAACATGCAAAAGTTAGATTGATCCAAATTGGCTAAATATTTAGTGAAGTTGAGATATAAGGAAGAGAGGAAGAAATCAAAGGTTTTCTCGACTATGGATGTTCACACCAGAAACATGACAGATATAAGGGCATTTCTGAAATTTTCACAAAAATAACACTCACGTACTGGTCACGTGACTAAAAATTAACACCGTCGGGCCTAAAGGACACGTTAGGCAAATTTAGGGGATTCACAAGTCAATTTTATCTTCTGGGGCAGTTAAGTGAAAAATCGATATAATACAGAGTAGCTAAGTGGAAATTTCCCTTATATCATTGTTGATGGATTTGAATTACACGAAAAGAACATGCTTTATGATGTAGAAAAATGCAAAATTTGAATGAAAATGTTATCATAAATAAAAAAGAACATAATCAAATTTAATATTGCAAATCAAAACAAATATAGAAAATAATCCAAACAAAGTTTCATATAGTAAATCAAAACAAATATGAAATATAGGAGATAACGTTGACATTACATTGAGGGATAATTTCACAAAATTACAGCTGACTTGTCATATTTAACAATTAATTACATATGACTATTTTCTGCTTTGAAAGGAGCGCTTACTTTTTTTTCTCACTTTCCTACATGTCGTTAACTTTACAACCAGTTCCATTGGTGAAATGACTGAAATACCCTTTTCTTTTTTCCCTTTCCTTTTCCTCCTCCCTATCTCCTCTCTGCAACTCCTATTCGATTTGACCAAACTAAAAACGAACCTCATCACATTTATTTCTTAGCATTTGGCATTACTTGACCCATTTAGGAATTTGTATCTTATTGTATAAAAGGGAAGCATTTTTGGTCCTCATTTTTCACGAGTTCTCTCTTCATTAGGATCGATTTTGTCTCTCACTCTTAAATCTTGCAAGTTTCAAAGCGAAAAAAGGGTTCTAGAGAGACGTATAATTTTCCCATCTATGCTCTCAGTGTTGGCGCATAATTCGGTGAGCGTTACCAATCTAAAAAAGATAAAAACTGTTATGAAGATCACGATACCTATAAGATGAGGCCACGTAAAGAATATTTTGGCAACGCTGTCATACGAAAATCTTACATTTCAGAGTTGAAGGTCGCATGAATTAATGAAGATAAATTTCTAAAGTGGTTAAACACGGCGGAGAGGGTAATCCGTTATACTAAATCACATGATGATTGGAAACTAAAACTAGTGGCTGTAAAATTGAGGGAATAAGTACTTCAATTTGGTGGGACAACCTCAAAAGACAACGAGGAACAAATGACTGCATCAGTATCGTAGCATGGAATAAGATGAGAAATTATTTGTCTTCTACCTACCGATATGAGGTGTATCTCAAAATGCAGATGCCGAAGCAAGGAACTATTCTATACCCCTAGCTTATTATTTTGATATATTCTCATACTTCAAAATAATTCAAATTCAACAGTTTCACCTAATTCCGTAGTAATCTTCGTATCAAGATTCAAAGTTCAAGAGATTGCTATTTTTTTGAACATTTATTATATTTTATTCATTAATTTGTTTCTCAAACGAATTTAAATTTATCTTACGACCTAAATATTGTTACGTTTAGATGTTGGCTGTATTTTTTAGGACACAGAAAGATGTTAGTCGTAATGTCTGAATCTTTAGTGAAGACATCTGTCG
>JAYMTP010005755.1:0-12943 GCA_036897365.1 Geranium brycei | reverse complement strand
CCGGTCAACAGAAGGACGTCGTGGACGAATTGTGACAGAGAATTACACGGTACGACAGGGCCAGGTTCCGTGGCCAATTGGTCACGGTCCCGTGGCCCTTTGAGAATCGACGACTATAAAAGGAGTCGACATATTTGGGGAAATCATCGAATTTTAAATCCAGAAAATATACTTTGCGTCTGCATCTTCAAGTTAGAGAGTTCTAGAAGTTCCTGAGCTATTCCAGAGGTCCAGAGATCAAGCTTTTGAAGGAGAATTAGAGAGCCACAAACATCACTCATGTATTAAATTGTCAATCTAGAATTAATCCGGGTTCTACTTTCGCAATTCCCTTCTATGCTGTATCGTCAAATTCCTGAATGATTCAATTCCCAATTTTATGTTTATAATAATTTCATGCGTTTATTCTGATTATGAATTTAATTATGCATGATTATTTGTTTAATTGTTAAATGGATATTAATTGTACATATGGTTTAGTTCAACAATCAATATGTTTATATTGAAATTGATTATGAACATGTTGGACTAGTTTCATTTAAGGATTTGAGACTATGAATTCATGAATATTATTTCGGGAAATGTAGGTGATTATTTTAATATGCTTGTAGTGCCGAGTATGGAGTTTTCATAATATCTACACTTAATGCTTCTTTCCTTTAATTACGTCTGATTAATATGGTTTACTTATGAAACCGAGAGGGGAGTTTTTAAATAGAACTAAATGATGAAAACCGGGTTCAAATCATCACTAGAGATAGGTTGGTTGACACGGTAGTAGCATCCATAGGTGACACACACTGAAAGAGCCCGATAATTCACAAAACTTAATGCCAACTAGCCGATTAAATCATTACTAGAGATAGATTGATTATCGTAAATTAGTTGTAGGCATTGTATCTTTCTGAAGGGAGATTTTAGGTGAATTTGAAATTCTTGTTACCTCCCTAAGTTAGAAACACGGACAAGCATATATTTTAATTTAATTTATTTCCCGACTTTAATTTTTACATGTTCATCATCTCACCCTGTTGTTAGATTATTTAAATTTAATTATTTTTATAACCTTGCGTGATATATGCTTTAATTTCCCGCACTTAAAACCAAACTTTCGACCGACTAAGATTAACTTGAAAATTAAATTTGAGTGCTTGAAATTGATAACCAATTGTTCTTTAGGTTCGATAAATTCGGGGTCGTAATCTTACTACCTTGTATTACTTGTGACCGGTACACTATCGGAAGGCCGAAATTTGACACGCACTATTTTTGCGGGTCGGTTTTAGGCGCATCACCCGCCGACTCAGCCCCGACGTTGAGGCCACTCCGCCAGATCATCCTAGCATCGTCCTTTTACTCCGGGATCTTCTCGTCCCCCTCTCCTTCCACCCTCCTTGTCACGAGGAGCATCTAGGGCAAACGAGACTGATGCGCCTCTACCTGAGGAGTTCGTGTATTCAGACACGAACATGACCCTCCCCATCCTATCTCTTTCCAGCTTGCTAGCCAGTTCCTTGGTGGGTACTGTTGGCGCAACAGGTTGATGCCCTCCGTTTGCAAGAATCTTTCCACGCCGAGCAGAGACATCGATGGTAGTGTCGGGATGCTCAGTGGAATTCTTTTGTTGACATCTATAACACCGGAAACACAAGAAGAGTCCAGTGCGAGGGCGCCCGCGTAGAATGCGAGGCGCAGATCGATCGTCAGTATGCCAGCGACCGCACCGAACACCTAGAGTGGTAATAACAGTATGCTAATGACCGCGCAACTTACATGCAGTGGCGCGACCATCTAAAACGGGATTTTGTTATACCTTTCTCGCGGTTGCATGTCAGCTCTCGTCCAGACCCTGACTCTTCTAGCCCTCCACCACCTTCTTCCTCCCCTACACCCTTTTTAGGAGCCTGTAAATATTAGGTTGCATTTAGGTAGATTTTTATTTTTAGATTTGAGTCGTTGTAATTTAGAGTGTCCGGAACTTATTTGAGTCCTAAGTGTGGTGTGTACTCAAGGTACACGCCACAATCGAGTTTTTGAGTCAGGACTTTGTCAAGTCCTAATATGCATTCACGTTTATTTTCTACTTTGCACTGAACGGGGATGTTGTGAGGTGGTGGTGGTCGGTTTGCTCCATTTGTGTCCCTTTGTGGACTCCGGAGGGATCAGTGTTTGGGGTGTGTGGTAGCGGGGAGTTAGGGTGGGTTTTGGTATGGGTAGTTTTTGTATAGTGATAGTGGTTAGTCTTGTCCGACATAGGTTCCTGGTTTTCCAGGTTAGTGTGTGGGTGGACGGTCAGTGGCCGGTCCTATTCCTAGTGTTTCAAGAGAGATAGGGTGTTGTTTAGGCTACCTTTTACAGTTTTGTTGTAAAATGTACGCACTGATGCTCGATTTTTGTCCTTCCCGTGTTAATATTGAATGAATGAAGTGCTCGTTTAAAAAAAAGCAGCGTTAACTTATAATAACAATAGTAAAGTGAGATAAAAAATTGAACTTACCTTGTATCTTTGTGAGAATGACTAACCTAGGACTTTTCACGGTTTGGTTTTAGTCGGTTCGGTTTTAAAAAAATGAAAACCGATATCAAACTGATAAAATTTGATTCGATTTGTTTTTGAATATGTTAGTTGTTGGTTCGGTTTTTTATGAACCGAAACTCATGAAGTTTTCACATTTTATACCATTTTGACTTATCGATTTTTGGTTGGATTTACTTTGAACCGATTTTCATGAAATTCTAATATTTTGAGCTCTTTGTTGTCCCAATACTTGTAGGCATAAATTATAAGGAACGATAACTTAAAATAGGTCACGTGTCCAAACCGAAACCGAATCGATGAATTTTAGTTCAATTCAATTTTAAATCAAATCAAATCGATTTCTTTTAATTCGGTTATTTTTCGGATCGTTTCGATTGAGTTTCCTTTGAACACCCCTAGACTCAACCGTACTAGGTGAGATTACTTTTTAAAACAAGGGGTAATTATACATAAGTACACCCAACTATCAGCCATTCTCACATCAGTACACTCAACTATATAACTCAATTTTGCAGTCACCCAAATTACATTTCGTCTCACTTAGCTCCAACATGGTTAAATTTAACAAAATTTTAAGCTAAAAAGACCAAAATACCCTTAGTAATTCTGTTTTGGAATTAGGCTGGTCTGATCGGTTCAAATATATAATTTATTATAAAAATTAAAAAAGAAAATAAAAAAGGAAGGAGAATGGTCGCCGATGAAGACAACCATTCTCTGGTGTTTGCTGCTTTCCGAACGAGGACGGGGAAGTGGACGGAGATCGACGCTGCCATTTTTCCTGGCGAGCCCACATAGACGCCAGAAACGCCAAAGACGAGAGTGAGGGAATTTTGCGAATCGAGCAAAATTGTTGGAGATTTCCGAATCGAGAGATTTTTCAATTCAGACAAAATCGGTAATTGCTCCAACAAGAAAATCTGAACAAAAATTTCTAGATATTTTGAGATTTGAACGGTTTTTTTAGATTGATTGATTACAGATCTGGAGATGGCCCTGGAGCTCAAATTCAGATCTTTGCTCTACCTCCGCCAGTTGAAAGAGGTTGAAAGAGGTCGCCTCTACGCTCCACCATGCCTCCCGAAGACTGCCGGAGCAGATGCCTTCGATGGTGCCGTCGTCGTCGATGTTAGATTTAGGGATCAAAGAGGCATAGTGAAACAATCTAGAGAAGTAGCCATTTCAATTTGCGATTCAGAAAAGAGAGTGAGAATCGAACGGCGTCGAAGACCGCCAGAGCGAGATTCGGACAGCGCCGGTGTCGAGGCCTTCGACGGCGCCGTTGTCGTAGGCGGAGGTTGGAATGACCGAAGCCAAAAGACAGAAGGACGGAGGCCTGATTTCTTTTTTAATTTTGTATAATAAATTATTAATTTGAACTGGTCTGATCGGTTCAATTCAATCAAACCAGTCTGATTTCAATTCAGAATTACTAAGAATATTTTTGTCGAAATTAAGTGAAACAAAATCTAATTTAAGAGTGTGGAAAATTAATTCTTATACTTGAATGTATTGAGGTGAGAATGACTAATGGTAGAGTGTAGGTATGTATAATTACCTCTTCAAACAATGGTGTCGAGGGACCAAGGACATGTACGACACCGTATGAGCGTTAGTTACGGAGTTAAAGGCCTCGAAAAGACAAAAATAGAACTTTAGGGACACGTGTAAGAAACCAAGAGCGCGTTCCCTACTCGCGAGTACCACTGGCAATGGTCACAATGGAAACGAGGCTTTGAAAGTAAACGAGAAGCGAAGACTCCTATTTTCTTCATTTGCTCTCTCCTCCTCTCTTCTTCAGCTGCATGAATCAGAGGTACGCGAATGTATACAATCTCCTCATCAGTTTCTACCTTCTTCAAAATGTGTGTATTTCTTAATTTGGTAAAGTTTTGAAGTTAGCTTTGTTTGATCAGCGGTTTTAGGAAATTCTCTTGGTGCTTTCATGGCAAATTTGAGCTCTTTGTGTGATTTACGCGGATTATCTTTTGTCTGATCTCTGGATAGTGATTTTTGGTGCTGATTTTGAAGTTTTGTTGTTCTTGTTACTATTTTTGGACTGGATTGGGAAAGGTATGTGGAAATTGAGTTTTTTTTCTTCCTGGAGTTTAGCTTTGGTCTCTGAAATAAATTTAGGTTGTGTGTGCTTTTGTTATTTAATATGCTGATTGTGGGGTTCGATTGTTTGGGTTTTGGTACCGAGGGCTGTGGGAAAAGCTCTATTTCGTGATTTGTTTTCTTCATAATGTTCTTTGAGATATTGGTTTCAGCAGAGACTAAAATGGTGGATTTAAGAGTATGCATTGTTTTATTTAAATGTAATTTTATTATACTCAACATATTATGATTGCAAAGTATGTTTTCTTTGTCTAAGGGTTTTATGGATGTTTCAGTTGCAGGACATGCATGCTGAAGTAGCCTTTGTTTGAAGTGAGCTTGGCAATTTGATCAGCCTATCGGTTTGTTCTTTGCTACTAATTACCAGGTATTGAATTTTTGCAGAGAAAAAACATTTACCTCTGTTTGTTTGAGTGATGAGAGAATCAATGAAGAAGAAGAAAATGAAACCATGGGACAATCTTAGTTGTTGTTTGTCAGCAAACTAAATTGGTGTACTAATTATACTCAGTTAGTCATTTGAAGATTTGGAGAATTAATCAAGTTTTCACATTAAGCAGTGCACTGTTTCCATACATATATGAGGGGCCATTAACACATAATGGACAGTTTTCGAATAATTACTACTGACTACAAGCATTATTGCATGCTATGTCATTCTTTTTGGCGTCTAATGCTATAAATTAAAAATTCAGTTTATTTATCCTGTACCCCATAGAAAATTGAGAAAGAAAGGAAAGATGTGCTCTTAATATTTGTGGCCTGCTCTTTTGATCTCTAAATCATTGAAACTATTACAGCTACAAGGGTTTGTATTCCCTGAAAACTGACGAGCTAAACAAAAATTATAACTCCTATACTTTCCCGGACTACAAGCCAAGTGGTGTTTTTAGGTATTTGTTTATGGATTTTTGACCCATTTATTATTAACTAGAGATATATGTATTCTTTTGGTCTAGGGCGATTGCTGGAGAAACTGCATCAAATGCATGTGAGGAGTTTGGGATAAGAACGGTTGCATATCTCCAGTTTATCTTTAGGGAGGTCAATTCATGATTGGAAAAATGGTGGAAGGTCCAAACTTCACTGGTCTTATGGGAGGAAATAGCAACAACGATAACAATTACTATGATTTCACTGAAGGGTTTTACAAAAAACTTGGTGAGAGTTCAAACATGTCTATTGAAAGTTTACAAACAAATAATGTTGGTGGGTCAGTGTCCATGTCTGTGGACAATAGTAGTGTAGGATCAACTGATTCTCTCACTCACATGTTAAGTCACCCTGGATTGAAACCTGTAAGCCACAGTTATTCTGTTGGGCAGAGTGTGTTTCGCCCAGGAAAGGTCACCCATGCTTTAAATGATGATGCATTGGCACAAGCATTGATGGATACCAGACATCCCACTCAAGGACTAGAAAATTATGATGAGTGGACAATTGATTTACGAAAACTTAACATGGGTGAGGCTTTTGCACAAGGTGCTTTTGGGAAGTTATATAGAGGAACATATAATGGCGAAGATGTGGCAATTAAGATATTGGAAAGACCAATGAATAATCCAGAGAAGGCACAGGTGATGGAGCAACAGTTTCAGCAGGAGGTAATGATGCTGGCAACACTAAGGCACCCAAACATTGTGAGGTTTATTGGGGGATGTCGTAAACCCATGGTTTGGTGCATCGTCACAGAGTACGCAAAAGGAGGTTCAGTCCGACAGTTCTTAACAAGAAGGCAGAACAGAGCAGTGCCACTTAAACTAGCTGTTCAGCAAGCCTTGGATGTGGCAAGGGGCATGTCATATGTCCACGGCCTTGGTTTCATCCACAGGGATTTGAAGTCTGATAATCTATTAATTGCTGGGGATAAGTCAATAAAGATTGCTGATTTTGGTGTTGCGCGAATTGAAGTGCAGACTGAGGGAATGACACCAGAGACCGGCACATACCGCTGGATGGCCCCGTAAGTTTTCTACATCTTCTATACATAAGACTTTATTATCTCCCCTCTTTTATTTCTGTATGATAGGCATTATTTTGCGTTCTTTAATATGCTGATTCATTCCTGTATCAATCTGGTAAAGGTATTCTAGTTTTATAATACTGAGCTATTGATAATCTTTTTCATGTTCTCATACTAACTTTCATGTTGACAAGTATCCAAATTTGAAATGGGTTATTTGGTGAACAGTGTAGTGTCTTTATTGCATGCTGTGTTTGTGCATTGGAAACCTGCTTTGTTAGCCTCTGTGCATCTTTTTGCTGCGTATGATTTATTTCATCACTTTGCTTTTCATTAACTTATACAGATTTACATCTCAATAGAAATATAAAGTCATTGACCTTTCAAACGTTGGCCTTCATGACACCTTCTTGCCCATTGTTAAATTTTAATGATAAAATTTGGGCACTGCTTGCAATGAGGTGAATGATAATTACAAAACTTGTGTTTAGCTTGATTTTTCATGTAGGTAAAGTCTGATTTCATCCATTTGATTTATGGTTATTAAATTCTCCTTGCACTCGAATTATTAGAGGCTCCATCTTGATTCAATAAAGGAATATTCATTACACTGTATAGTGTTACATTACAGGTGTAAAATATCTTGTCATATGTTTCTCTAATGGTTCTCACAGTGGGAAATTTAATTAACCGTGTGTACTATTTTCCATTGGTACAACTATCAGTGGCAAAGGCCACACTCCAATTATTATTTTACAATAATGATTATTACCTTTGTATACAACCTTTTCTCTTGTCTTACACAAATAGATTTGTTTTCTAATAATCGAAACACCTTACAAATGTGGGAAGGGATACATGCCATCTATAGTGTGTGCTTATTATATGCTAATCTAAAATTTAACAGGATCCTTAATTCTGCCTGGTGCTAAATTCTTTCTTTGTTGGTAGATCATATTTGGGTTTGGCTCTTCTGCTTTCCAACTTATGACATTGAGGTGTTCCATTTGAACCTTCAAATGTTCATGTTATCATATCATATATATATCTGCTTTGTTTGAAGCAAAAAGAGCTAATTGTCCATGAATGAGATCATGATTCATGAAAATGAGTGAAATTCATCCGTGTCATTTATGTCATATATCTAACTTTTGATACACATCCAAGCATTATTTTGTTTTCTTTTTCTGACAGCTATCCTGGACAAATCTCTTTTAGTATATAATTAGTGAATTTCTGTTGATGGGGATGCATAGTCATGATAACTGTTTTCTTTACTTGGGACTGCTTGAGGTAGTAAGTCACTTGTGCCAATATCTCCTGCTTGGTCAATACCTTGGAAAGACATTTTGTGAGGAGAGGAGTCTGTTTTAAGCTCTAAGGTCCGATTGGGAGAAGCACCATAGGAGATTTTCTTGGCCATATACTCATATGAATGAAGAAAAAAAGGAAAAAACGTAAGGCACTCTCAAGATTTTAAGGGTATTCTTTTCATGGTATTTTTGAAATCTGTGATACTAAAATTACTACTTAATTACTTGTACCCTTGCATGGTTTTGTCCCTCCTAATCTGGTCATATTAATGAAACTCACGACTTTAATAACTATGAAGCAGCTGTGGAGGAGCGACCACAAATATCATTGGAAACATTAGCTGTATGATGTGCATGATAATTAGAGGAAATTAAGCATCTTTCTTTCCCCTCCTAGACTTTAAAGGCCTCTCTGAAAATTGGGTCCAAGGCTTCTGACACAATTCTAATGATTAAGAGCAGTTGGCTATTCTTCAGAGGGTGTAAGCCTATAGCCTGCTGATACACCCTAACAGTGTATGGACTTGAGTAGAGAAGATAGAAGAAATATATAGACAATAATACAAGAATTTTATTGATAATATAGTTCCAGGTAATTTGAGAAACCTGGTTCTCTCCAGCCTTGACAAATCTGACATTCCTTTTTTCAGTTTTTAGGAAAGAGGATTAGACTATGGTATAATCTAGCCCCTTTATGACATGATCTCCATCTTTTTCATTCTACTACGTAGCCATGTCTTAGCGGATTTTGGTACATTTTCAGCATATGTCTTTACAGTTTTGATTGGAACATGTGCTGTTTCGGGTCCGTCGGGAGGGATAGTTCCTCATGCTTACCAAGGCGATGCATCTACGGAATTGTTTACTGTCAATCTTTATGAAACGGTATTGTATTTGATTCTAAAATTGCTTGTGAATTATAATAGAGAAGGTTCCTTTATATAGGGAGCAATATGACCAAACTAGGAAACCATAATACTCAAACCTAAACCCTAATGGGCCTTCCCATAATACTAGACCTAATGGGCCTAACATATACTAACCCTAATTTACTCTGATTGACACCCCCCCTCAAATTGATGTGGGTCGACCAACATCAATTTGACTACGAAAAAAACTGATGCAGTGGCGGCACATGACGAAGTTGGCGGTGAAGTGACGATGACTGGTGCTTGAACTCGAAACTCGAAGACGGAGACCGGAGCATTAAGGCTTTGAGAATTTATACCCAGTTCTGAAGACGGAGACCGGATACAGATGCCGGATATGGACCGAATACGGAGACTAGAGACGGAGCTGGAGACCAAATACGGAGACCAAAGACAGAGCTGGAGACCGATGTGAAGACCGAAGGTAGAGACCGAATACAGAGTTATATACCGAATACAGAGGTAGATACCGAATTTAGAGATAGAGACCGAGTGCGCTACGACTTCAGCACATCCTCCCATATTTAAGAGAGGCTAATAATAGGAAATAAACCAAATCGTCTCGACCCAAATCATGTCGATGAACAAGAAAATTGACCGAAAATCCCGATAGCAAAAGGGGTAGTGGAGCAAATAAGGCAGTAAGGAAACTGGATGCTGGATGACGAATGACGGATGGCGGATGAGCGAATGACAGATGGCGGATGCGCGAATGACAGATCTGGATGACGGATGGCGGGTGGATGGAGGATGACAGAATCGGATGAACGGATGATGGCGGATGACGGATGATGCTGATGGATGCTGGATGACGGATTTATAATGCCTCGCCCACCCGCTAAAACATAATTAACAAGTGGGCAAAACAAAACTCGCTCGAAGATTGAACCAAGATCGAAAAAAAATTAACCTGGCTCTGATACCATGTCAATCTTTATGAAACGGTATTGTATTTGATTCCAAAATTGCTTGTGAATTACAATAGAGAATGTTCCTTTATATAGGGAACAATAAGACCAAACTAGGAAACTCTAATACTCAAACCTAAACCTTAATGGGCCTAGCATATACTAACCCTAATCTACGAAATTGTTTACCTATACTTCAGATTTTGAAGATTCGGCCAGTTAAGGGCGTAGTAGAAGTACCTAGTCGGTATATCAACCGATTCAGAGGGAACAGACTGGGCCATCCAATGCCTTACCCGACCCCCAACTCGCCGCTGCAGTTCAACAGTAGAATCACCTAGATCAACCATTTGGTGAAGGTGGCGATAGGGAGGCTCGAGCACAAGAGCACGCCCGCAACTCTGCCCAGGTAGAGACTATCACGAACGCCTGCAAGAATTTGGAGGTTGGAATGTTACGAGAAGCCCACATTCTCTTGCGTGAACGTGGGGTAACTATCGTAGATCCGGAGGATGTCAAGTGTGCTCTAAAGTTGGCTCTGCATGACGACTTGGAGCACGATATCAACGACCGTCAGAGGCATTTCACTGTGCTCAGGCGCAACTTCGGAACAACTCGTTGTGATAGATGGAATCCTTTTATTGATGAGCTCAGCGGCTTGGGAAATTAAACTCCTCCCCTTCTTATAGTTTTTACTTATCTATTTGCCCAGTAGAGACATAAAAGAAAAATAGTACATAAAAGGAAAATAATAAAAGGTAATTATAATGAAAGTGAAATATAATGAAAGGGGAATATAATTAGGAAAGAAATAATGTTTCCCCTTATTGCTGCTATTGAGTCAACTGTATGTAACATTACCGACCACCCCACATTCACCTTGTCCTCAGTACATGGAGGTACCAATTCCCGTGTGCCATTTTCCCACGCCTATGTATGGTAGAGCTCGATGCTTGAGTTGAGTTTTAATGTCCTTTATCAGTATTATTTCAAAGGGAAATCGACTCACTGTTTCATGTCTCCTAGCTCGGTACTGGAGTGGCCATCGGGTACAAATTTTAAGATACATATGTCTGAGTAGTCAGCATCAAATGAGAAGTTCCCAATCTGTCGTGGTCGAATCTTCCACTTCAGACCTAGAGCTGATGTTGAATGTGCTCCACGGGACCACAATTCCTTCTCCTTCCATCAAGTTGCCGAGCCCCCCAAGTATTGTTCGTAGCCATTGTTGTAGGGTTTGGCTACAAACAAGTTTCGAACATCCTAAATGACCGTCTCTATTTCTTGTAGCTCGACTTCTAGCTTCCTCCTTTCCTCTTTGAGCCTAGCCTGATGCTCCTACTTTGTGGCAACAAGATCTGCTTGGCGATGTTTCTCCATTAAAGCACGAAGCTCTGCAATTCCCTCAAACCACCTTGTCTCTCGTTACCGAGTCTCCAATGCTAGCTTTTCCCTCAACCCGTACTCTTTAATACGCCACTCGTCCACTTGATCCATCATCGCATCTCTGCCCTATGACGGATTGTTTCCTTCCATCATGGAAAAGCACTATAGTAGTTATAGAACTCTTCTTTCTTGTCATCCACATGTAGAAATAGAGTAATTTGTTTCCTCCCGAGAGATTCAATCTCCATTTCCATCCTCTCCAACCATGAATTCGATGATATCTCTTCCACAAGTTGCATGAAGGGTGCCTCTGATACCAATTGATACATCCTGATAGTGTTTCGACTAGAACAAAGAAGATTCAAGGAATAAATAGATAATAATATAAGATTTTTATTGATAATATAGCTCCAGGTAATTCTAGAAACATGGTTCTTTCCATCCTTGGGCACAATACAAGACTAAACTGACAAATCTGACATGTCCTACCCTAAACTTCTCATTCCTTTTATAGCATACTTAATTGCCTAGTAGGGACACAAAAAGAAAATAATGCACAAAGAAAAATAATGAAAGTGAAATATTATAAAAAGAAATAAATAAAAGGGGAATATAACTAGGAAAGAAATAACCTTTCCCTTTATTGCTGCCCTTGAGTCAACCGCGTGTAACAGTTGCCTCCCTCCGGGCCCTGTGTTCGCACTTGATACTGATACAAGAGACTAAACTCGAGATTATTCACCCACTTCTACTTCGATCGTGCGGAATCCCATCCCATCCCATTTTTCTTGTCTTCTCCCCTGCCCAAGGAGGTTCTTCTGGAGGTTGCCTATCTGCATGGAATCCCCTTGTTATGCATATACTGAGCCATCTAATTAGAGGGGACTTGATATTTTGGTCGGGTCTTCTCACCGACCCAAAAATGCTTGCCCTGTATGCTCTCCGATCATTACCCGGTTTGCCTCTGATCAAGTGGTTTGAGGCCCGAGAATCTTACGTTTCCTCATCTGGAACAAGGATGTTTGCTCGAGATTTTTAGGATCAGATGATTCAGATCAGTGCTTGGGATGTTGCCGACCCTGGTGAAGCTGCAACATTGGGCTTATTCTGAAATTGGATGGAGGCCTGGTTGAATTATCTTTTGATGCGTGGATAGCTAGCCCACGCTCTTTTAATTCTCTATATTGTATCATCTCGTTCTTTGTTGATCTCATTTGGGGCTCCATTTCCGGGGTTTTCTTAAGACTCTTTTTTCAATAAATTTATTTTTAATAAAAACAACAGGAGGTTCCGAAACAATAAGAAACCAACTAGGTTAACAACTGAACTAATAGGGAAGTAAACATAAACATGCAAGTGTGCTGCACAATGACGGTGCATAACATCTTCAACCATGCCAATTTTACGGATGAACAAGAACGAAGGATTTTAAGATAACTCACCAAACTTTTCAAGCAACTACGTCATGTAATGATGGTGCGGCAACTACGCCGCATAGTGACGATGTGAAATATGAGTGATTTTAAGACAAATCACCATGGCTTTGAAGCAACTACATTGCAGAACGTTAGTGCAAAATCAGGAAAATCAATGGAGCAGAAAACTGGTGGAATCATGTTCTTGGTGTGTGACACACCGGATGGCTGGTTATTTCGGCTTCTAGTACAAGCTGATTGAAAGACATGGCATTGGTGATTCTTAATGGTGCTAGATTTAGAAATTTTATTACTTTCTTTAGTTAGGGGATTACTCTGTTTTCTTTACCTTCTCTTGACAACATGAATATA
>JAYMTP010005754.1:0-12943 GCA_036897365.1 Geranium brycei | reverse complement strand
CGATAAATGATAAAACATTTACAATGTAGATTGTTTGTACACTTGGGCTAGGGCACAAATCTAACAGACCCTATTTTGACCATGCATCAAAATTTAATATTCCATGAATAAACATTAAATGGTTCGTAGCCTCGCTTTTCACTGCTCCCATCTTCTACTTACTACATGTCAAGCCTCTCCTCCGCCCAACGGCGCCCCACTTCGCCTAAATGTCTCACTTCTACTTACTACATGTCAGATTTGGTTTTACGCCCTAACCTTTAGTTGTGCCGCCAGATTCATTTCCAACATCCTTACCATATCGCAGAAGAACATGATCTTCTATGTCAGCCACTCCAAGGCCCCCGAATAATGCTCCACCAACTCTTCCAAAATTAAATTTCGCATCATCCCTCGAGATGGATTTCGTCAACGTGGACTTGGAGACAAATATTCTGGTGAGATACCAGGCTAGGTGTCCCTGCCGGATTTGCTCTGAGAGACATTCTAGGAATGAATTCCAAAATATAATAGTACTATTGATGAATACTTGATAATGAATTACAACATGATTCTTTTATATATGGAACACTAAGAAACTTAATATTAATAGCTAAAAGTAAACCCTTATACTTAAACCATAATATTACTTAATTCTTCTAACACTTCCTCACGTGCAAGCCCTATAATATGAGTCTTGCACGTGAACCAATAATTAATAGAAAAACAAACATAAATTTGCAACTACACTTCGAACAACGACTATGCAAAACATCTTTAGTCACCTCAATTTTATAAACACGTAAACGAGTTATTTTAAGAAAAAATACCGGTGCAAGCAATTACGTCACATAATGATCGAGCGGCGACACATCACATAACGACTGTGCAAAGTAATTTTAAGATAAATCACAAAACTTTTCAATCAACCAATTACGTTATATAATGGCGGTGCGACAAGTACACTGCTTAACGATGGTGCAAAGTAATTTTAAAATAAGTCACTGAACTTGTAAGTGATTACGTTGTTGCAAAACAATTTCAAGCAAATGTGACATTAAAAACAATATATTGACGCCAAACTTAAACTCATATGGTATGTTATGTTATGTTTCTTTTAATGCCAATGAATGAACAAATTTTAATCAACATGCTATGTTATGTTTTCCTTTACGTAAATTTATATGCTGCTATCTTATCTATATGTATATAAACTATCTTGATAAAGCTTATTCTGGATTCTTTGTGTCATGGGCATCACACTTCAAGCTATTTGGGTTAGTGCTAAGTGTGTACTTCTTTATCCATGTGCTCAAATTTTGGAATTGACAACTTTATTAAATAGTTTGTTTTTCTTTAATAATGTTTGGGCCTAACCTTTTTTAATAGTTGTGGACTTTTCTTAATGATGCTTGGGCTTTTCAACTCACTTCAACGAACATTTTTCATTCTCACTTTAATATCACCTAAAGAGAAAATGTAGTTTTGAACATTAGTCAAAGATCATGACATGGACAGTGTCGTGTAAATTAATCATCATTGTTTCCCACCTGAAAATCAACATAACATATTATATTGTATAATCAAATTCATAAAAAAAAAAGATCATCGGAATATGATCTTATTTGGTTAATGAATGAATCTTAAATAGTGATATGTGATTAACGTGCATTGAAATTATTTTAAGAAAAGAATTGTAATCCAACAAAATTGTAACTGATATTAAATTTGTTGTTATTATCATTAGGTATTCAAATTAATTTACGAAAAAATTGTAATCCAACAAAATCCTAATTTATATTAAATTTGTTTGTTGTAATCCAACAAAATTCAAATCTATATTAAATTTTTTTGTTGAAATTAACAAGTGATTTGAATCATAAATTTTAGAAAATAGAATAATACTTATTTCATTGAAAGAGGACGCCACGTGGCACATGCGAGCATTTTCATTTTATATATATAAACAAAGTTTTGTTGAGATTGAGCTCAATGGTGGGTCGTTTAATAAACGAATCAAAATCAAGCCCGACCTATTAGAGTTTGTAAAACTCGCGAACCGACTCGCTTCGTATTTATATCTTGAAATAAAATAAAAAATTATGAACCCGCCATAAAATATAGTGTACTACCTCTTGACTGTTATCGGTGAGGTTGAACTATATTTGGAATGATTTAGTCCTAAATAGTGGAAATTGTACTAGTATAATTGTTTACTTGAAGTTGGGCTGCTCTAGCACATATATACTCAGGAGAGTTAGAAAATGGCATGGTTGTTATTCTGCTATTGGAAGTAGAATATTATTTCATTATCATAATACAAGGATAGTACGTACAATTAAGTTCCATCTCAAAGGAAGCCAAGTCTTTTTGCAATTATTCATCAACTTACATAAAGAAAATTGGTGCCGAGGGAAACCTAACCTCTGAAACCAATGCGTTATTACACTGCAAGCAAGCAGTGTTGTAATAAAAAACGATAGGCGCTAGTTGAGCGGAGAGAAGATGCAAGTAATGGATGGATGACATTTGACTAGTAAGGACGCTGGCCAATGTAGTTGCCTGGGGGATCATAGCTGCAAATAACATACCACCAGCCGCTGGTGCACTGAGCTCTACCGCAGCCAACCTTAACGGTAGTATTCCAGACAACCTGCGTGTAGTGTCCGCACACCTTTCCTGTGGCGCAAGTGTTGGATGCGTAGGTATAGTCAGGCTTCTCAGCCACCCACAGGTTACAAGCAGGGATGCCCGTAAGGGCTCTCCCCCTTTAGCCAGGTTCTCCCCGTAGGAACCCCCAGAATGCGTGAGGGCGCAGTCACTCATCCTGGCGTTGGCGTAGTTTTGGGCATAGTTGGCCACGGCGGTGTCCCATACTAAGTTGGTCACACCAACCCCAGCTCTGGCTGTGTTGTGGACACTAAGGTAGTCTGCTTGGGCGTTTTGGGCATAGGAGGGGTGGAACCATAGGGCCATTAGGTTTTGGAGGATCACACAACGGGACATTTGAGTTTGAGGCACTTCCATTTTCAGGTTGATAATATAGAGACGTGTTATTAAATGGGTTTTTATAGAGGAAGAAAAGGGTAGAGCTTGCCCCATTTGTTGCCAACTACATCCCCTTTGGGCATAATGAAAAGCTTGCTTCACCTTAACCCAACCATTGGAATGCTAAAACAATGTATTCATTCATTCATCGGAACCAGTACTGAACAAGGTGGATAACAAGGAAATATATATATATATAGTTTTACTAATTGTTGTGATTAGCTTTAAAATGGGAGTGAACTTAGGAGGAAACACATTCTCTGCCCACTTGCTTGTTAGATCCAAATGGCCTCCATCGTCCACTTTCCGTATTTTCTAACACCCACCGGAGTTGCCGTACGGAACAGGGCAACTCAAGTCTGTTTCACTAATTTCTTAAACTATGTTCATTTTTATTTTTTAATAAATAGTTCTTCTTTAAAAACGGAAATTTAATTTGGGCATAAATTTTTTCAAAAGTTTTAGTTAAGAAATTAATATATGTTAACTAAAAATAATTTAACTATGATTAAATTATATTAATTTTAAACAAATTTTTAAAATTATTCTTTATTATGTTTGTACAAAATAGTTTTGAAAATTATTTTGGAGTTGAAATGTATAAAATAAAATTACATCATTTGTCTATCTATCCATAAAACTATGCTTGGGTACAGATTTGGAATCAGACCGAACCAAATCAACTGGTTCTTTATTTTAGAGACAAAAAACCGGAATCAATATGTGGGAAACGGTACGATTATCCATTCTAGTTACCCGGTTCTTTCTAATTGAACCCGATTAATCGTGATGTTCAAACACTGTTGAATTTATGAGCAAAATTAAACTCGTTTGTATGCCAAAACTTTAAAACACAAATACTAAAAATACTATGAAAACTGAATAATACTACAAGTTAAGATCAGCATTTTTTATGGTAATATATTGACAATCATGTACCAACATTGTTCAGCATTCACCAACTGACAATCGTGAACAGAAATTACTCTTGCCAATTTACAAATAAAAACACCATGACTCAACCAGGGAGGTCTCTTCAGTAAACATGGACTCAATAAAGAAACTTATTTCAGGCAGAGCAGCATTTCTCATCACAAAAGTTCAAGTTTAGACTCAAAACGCTCTGCTGGTAACTCGAAAGACAAAGACCATTATATACATACATATAATGTAAAGGAAACCTAACTTCTATTGTCATATCTGCATTAAGTGACAGACAGTGGCTGTTTATGCGAATCTACTAGAGTAAATGCATTCTGTCAACATAAGACTGAAGCAACCATCTATTAAGAGGCTCCCCACAGCCCACAAAACATCCGGTATTGCCATTTTCCGTAAAAAACGGAAAACTAAACATGTTCAGAAGCTCATGTACTGCCTGCCTTACCATAGAAGATCCTGTCACCCTACTTCGCCGCCCCCATCCAGTTACAATGTCAATCCGGCTGGGACCAATTCCCGACGCCAGCATCTGTTGGCGAAACCAAGCAAATGTCCTTGACAAGGCTGTCACAGCAGTACCATCTGACATAACATGCAGATTTATGAGCCAATAACATGAGCTTTTCTCTTTAACAGCATCCGGATACACATTCCTCTGGGCAGCCACCTCCCAAACTGATCCCGCCTCCTCCTTGAGGCCCGATTTGTGAAGAAAGTCAACCACTGCATCTACGAGTCCCCTTTTACTCTCTCTATCCTCGCTGTGCATCATATCCAAGAACTTGCACACATGATCACGCACATTTTGACCATCAGGTCCTGACGCTGGCATGGACAATAAGAAGGCATGTGCTGGGTGACCTGTTACGGCCATGAGCTCACAACAAAACCCCATGTCATATGGTGACCGCGCTTCTGTACAACAGCTGAGAAGCAGCGTATAAGTTTGTAAAGAAGGATTCAGACCAAAACCAAGCATGCTCTGGAGCAGGTGGTAAGCTTCTGACAGTCGATGCACCCTAAGGAAAGCACTGAGCAAGGAATTGCAAGTGGGAACATTAGGGCGCAAACCTGCATGGATCATGGCTTGATACCATCCCCTAGCCTTTTCAACATTACCTGCCTTGCCCCACAAGTCTACTAGAAGACCATATACAGGCTCATCTGGCACCCAATTCTTCTGTTTCATCTCTACAAAAACAGCTTCAGCCTCCTCAAGGTGCCCACAATGTCCAAGTGCCTCCATTACTATACTGTAGGTCACTTTATCAGGCTGAAAGCCAGCATTTTGCATCTCGCGATAGAGGTTTAATGCAGTTTGATAATTTCTTGCCTTGGCTTGCAATGCAATCATGATATTGTAAGTGACTAGATTAGGAACACAACCCTGATCAACCATCTCACAAAATAACTTATGAGCAGCCGCCAAATTCCCACCTTTTCCAAGGCAATTGATCATGACACTGTAAGTGAATGTATCAGGAGATAGCCCTGCTTCCTGCATCTTTTGGTACATGTACATCGCTACATCAAGAAACCCAGCTTTCGCATGGATGTCAATTAGTGTGCAATAGGTAACACGGTCAGGTTCACATCCAGCTTCCTGCATCTTAGTGAAGACATTGAGAGCTTCTTTCAAATAGTTAGCACGTCCATAGCTATGAATCAGGCGGTTATATGTCACCACATTTGGCTGGCATCCATCCATGGCCATCTGATCAAGCAATTTCTTTATTGCACCAAACTGTTTGGCACGACCAAGAATGCCAACCATGGTGGTGTAAGTATGTCCATCATGCTTGAACCCACCTTGTCGTTTTAACCAATAGAAGAAACTGAGAGCAACAGAATGGTCTTGAAGCTGTTTTAAAACTTGGTTTGCTTGATAAGGATCCATTGAAAAGTTACGGTTTCCAAGGGCTTTTTCTGCTGCAGGACTCCACTTCAGCCGTTGTAATATGTTAGACACACTTTCTACCACATGCCCACTAGCAAACTGCCGAGAAACTGGAGCTATTCTTGTGTGCATTTTCATATCTCTTGGCAGTTTGTTTAACCCTTCTGCAGTATGATTCACAAACTTTGTCTCTGAAACTCTAACATTGGTATTCACATAGGACATGGAACAGCTCGATTGAACATTCAATCTTTGTGGAAAGGTTTTCTTCTTATCATTAATACCAGAAGAATTATAGGTAGTATGACTTGAACTCCCTGTCCCGGTACTTGAAGTATGCTTGAAGCCTTCCACTGAACTAGATGTATTGCTTTTACTCTTTTTAACATAATAATTACTTGTAGAATTTGACACTGCTGCTGCATTTGAAGATGACTTTGGATGAACTTTATTAATATTGTCCCCTTTAACGGACCTCACACTTGAAGGTTTGATGCTAGAGATGGGTCTTGAAGGATCAACCATACAACTCTTGGGCAGCATTCCACTCCCATCTGACATAGGAATCCTAGAATTCTGTACATCATTCAAAAAACTCACAGCTGCAATGCCTGCCTTGAGAAATCGGTCGCCAAATTGAGTTGATGTGCGCAAAGTTTCCTTTTCAACTGCATCAACATTAGCATAACTTACACAATCTGATCTCGCTAGAGAAGTTGGGGCAGATGGAACCTGTTGAATTGGGATAGGGTGGCTCACAATCTTGCCCTTGTGAGAACCTACAAATTTTCCAGACTCTCCCTTAACCAAGGTAGTACCTACTCTTGCCAAGTTGTGAGGAGCCGAGGTGGATGAGGTTTTTGCAACTACATTATCTCTGGTGTGCTGCCTTCTTGAAATGCATGCTTCATCCTCAGAGCAACTGCAAGAGTTTCCATCTGCTGCTCCACATCGTGTTCCACTCAGAAGAAAAGATCGAGCAGTGCTGGAAAGGCTACCAAACTGCTTTGTTCTTAACATTTTCAGCAAATCCTGTAAACATTAACAAGAGGGTTCACAAGCACAACAGAATAGTTAGTGCAGAGACATCACAAATAATAACATACAATGACGAAATTACATTGTTTTATGGCAATTTCAATCCAATAAGATATCCACTGTATAAATAACCATAATCACCATCAGATTAGTAAGAATGCAGCCAATACATGCTAGAAATTATAAATGGTTTGGATACAGAAGAAGATATGATAACATAATTGGGACAGACCTTGAGAAGAAGAGGCAAATGGGAAACTTAAGGAAAAACTGATTGCTCAAAACCTAGATGGAGGACAATATCAAAAACAATGGGAGTGTAACAATGCAAATGACCTTGTGGAGATGGTAGTAATAAAAGACAGCAGGAGAGCCAAATCTTTGATACTTATGCCATGATACAAAGAGGGGATTACACAGTTAAGGCGACAAGCACAAGTGTTACGTCTTTGATGATAAATAAAAGCCTCGTCCTTTTAAGATATGTACTACGAACAAAACATTGAAAAATCAATTGGAACCAAAACAACTTAAAACTTTCAAGCTATGGCATGGGATCATTTTAAGGGTCTGAAGTCTGCTTACTTTTGGTCTGCCTATGGCAAAACTTATCCACATAACTCAAACAAATAAACAAGTCATCAATTGAAGACCCACTGAATGAAACTATCAACTAATGACCTGCAAATAAATTCAGAAAAGAAAAGGGTACATCTTTTCAAGGGAGAAAGAGCATTGAGTACTCCTATAAGCCAACAAAAAAACACCCATCACGAGAACTGAACAACACTAAGGATCAAAGATTGGATATTTCAGGAGAATAATCACACAAAACTGCATTTCAAGAATCAAAGCTACCAGAACATGTGTCAAAATCAAATGAATGTACCAATGGTGGTCAGAGTAAGAAACCAAGAAATGGGGGATCAACAAAAAGATGTCATCAAGATCAAACCCATGTCCCATAACAAAAATAAAAATAGAGAAACGAACAGTGTTACTTAAACACAAGAAATGGCAGAGACGAAGAGTACCTGGGAATAGAATAGGAGAAATATTGAGAGAGAGAGAGAGAGAGAGAGAGAGAGAGAGAGAGAGAGAGAGGTGGCGGCGGTTCAGCTCATCTCCCTCTGTCGTCAACGAGCGAACTTCATAGCTTTGCTTCTTTTTTGGCACTTAACTTAACCTACTTTATTTTCGTCAGCATATCAAATGTCGTTACACGTGTCAATGCATTACTGGTTTACATGTGACAGCTATAAGGTTCTAATTAAAGCCACGATTCCCAAAATATTTCCATACAATTCAATTTTTAATGTTTGCCTTGTGCTGCATGCAAATTGCAACCAATTAAGTTCACAGATTAAATTATTTGGTTTAAATAATCATATTTGACTGTTTCTTTGAATCATGCAAGACATTAGTTTGGTTCTTAACATTTTCCTTTATATACAACTCCTCCTTGACTCATATTATTTCAATGTGAGGCTTTATATTCTCAACCCTCCTTCTCACGTGTATTCTACGTGAGCCTTTATTAACTCACTCCCCCTCACGTGCGTCATAGTAGGAAGTGTCTTTTTGCACGCATGCTTATTTCCCCCCTTACGTGAACCACAATATCGGGCTTACAGGGGAGCGGAGCCACAGGGAGGCGAGGCCCACCAACACAGGCCCAAATTTGCCCCCTCTGATACCATGTAAAATTGAGCTGTACATATCGGGTCGGGCTCCACAACTAAAAGCTCAAGCTATTTTCCTTTATATACAACTCATTGATCACATATTCTTTCAATGTGAGACTTTATATTCTCAACAAATTTCATGTGGAATTTGAATGTAGACATGGATAAAATATTGAAATAAAATATATTTTTTGAGGGAAAAATAAAAATATATATTATTAATTAAATTTCATATTTACAGTTGTTAATAAAGGAAAATGCATAATAATTTATTATTAGTAAAACGATGAAATCTTAAAATTAAAGGTGCAAATTATTGCAAGTTTTGACAAGTCATTTTTATTTTCTTTTCATATCACAACTTCCACTAATTTTACATCAGAAAGTTTCATTAAAATTGAATGCATAATGTATGTTGTAAATATATTTAGGATAATCTCACAAAAGTGCACTCAATTATCGTCTATTCTTAAATAAGTGCACTAAACTTTTTTTTTCTCTTGATTCAACTGAAAGCACAACATACTCTGTTGACTATTTCTTTCTCACTATATTCAATTTTCATGGCACAATCACAAGAAAATGAAAGACCTCTTATATATCACATTTATACTCAAAGTTATGAAACTCAGAACTCGGGCAAAAACTCGACTCGTTGAAAAATGAGAAGAACTCGGAACTCGGGCTAAACTCGGCGAACTCGGCAAAACTCATTTTGTATTAACAAAATAATTTCATATCTATATATTCATATTTATCATAGACAAAATTAATTATATATAATCATTTGTAATCCAAAGTTTATTAATAATCACCATATTTTCACAAAAAAATCAATCACTTAAGACAATTAATTATAGTTATAAGCATTAACTTAAGTTCAAACACCATTTATTGTAAGCTAATTAATAAAATAATTGTTTTAGTGGTGACATAACAATTGATCGTGCCAAATCTGTGATCTTTGTGTGTAATTAAATATGAAGGGATAATGACACTTTGTTACACCTAACTATCGCGAGATGACACTTTCATACCTTAACTAACTTTTTCTTCTTTTTAGTACCTGACAATTTTTTTGTGACAACATACGGTAAAATGACTAAAATGTCCTTAAATGGCTTTTAAATTTTCAAAAAGTGTCATGAACAATGAAACGGTTCAAATTTTAGCCATAATTGAACCGGTTCAAATTAAAAATTGTCTAAAATGCCCTCTAATGGGTTTTAAATTTTTAAAAAGTGCCACAAACCTCTCACACCTGCAACCTACCAAAATGACCTCTTTACCCTAACTCATCTTCAACCTCTCACACATTTTATGATTAAATCCATAATATCAGCACCAATTAAACTACCAATTTTTTTCATACAAATCTAAACATCAAACCCCTATAATCTATTTCAAATCGATTCCACATGCTAGAACTCTAGCATCCAAATAGTTTTATCAATGGTGTTCATGCTTCATACCATGAACATAAATCAACAACAAAATTGAACGGAAATCTTGAATGGTGTTCATGCCCCCAAACCATTTTTTGATGCAAAGTCCCTGAACAGATTGAGAAACAACAACAAATTGATGTAAAATTAGGGTTCGGGGTTGCTGGATTCGAGTGGAGATGAGGGGAGACGGAGACCCGAGACGGATCCTTAACACCACCCACCCCGACTCTTCATATCTAAGTCGTCCGCCACGGGATCGAGAATCCTCCACGCCGAGTCCAACAGTTGAAGGATCAAGGCAACTTTGAGGAGGTCCTACGTGGTGGCGAGGACCACCACTTGCGGTGGAGCAGATCAGATCTGTAAGAGGCGTCATTGGGAGGATCAATGAAGTCGAGAAATGAGGTTTGGCTCGTGGGTTTCGAGTTTGACAACAAGCTCGCATTCTGGCGCTCCCGCTCCCTCGGCGTCCTCTTCCTTCGGTCCCGCTCCAAATTCGTCGGTGATGCCGATAGGGAAACAGAGATATGGTCACTATTCAAGACACGGAAGTCGTCACTAAGTTTTATTGATGTGGTTTAGAGATTCTATCAATTTCAGTCACTGTGAGTTTTTTGTTTGGTGAAAATACAAACTTTAAATAAGTACAATGCTCTATTTTAGGTTGAGGATTGTCGGCCAATACACTATTTGGTCATTTGGCTAGAGCTCAATTGGTTTGAGAGAAGTAGAGATGATAAGAAAGGGGAAATAAAGAAGACAAACAGTATCAATTTGAAAAAAGAGAGTCAAAGGGTAATGTTTTGAAAATTAAATGAATAGTCAAGGGTATTAGTGTCATTTCATTCAATTTTTAAAAAAACAATTTATCTCTTGTAATTGGATATTAATAATAAATAAAATTGAACCATAAATAAACCAAATTGAACCAATTGAATTATGGTTCCTTAACCCAATGGTAGTTTAGGCATTTTTGGCATTGTAGAGGTAGGTTGTCACAAAAAAATTGTCAGGTACTAAAAATGAGAGAAAGTTAGATAGGGTATGAAAGTGTCATTTCCCGATAGTTAGGTGTAACAAAGTGTCATTATCCCAAATATGAACATGGATCATTAATAACAAAACTATATTACAAAAATACTTAATTGAGAAAAGTGAAAGAGAAAGTAGATCTCAACAGTCGCAAAGAGGGTTGTTGATTTGACTCTTATCAATAAAACCAACATTGAGGTGGGCAATTACATATATTACCCATTTCTACATTGTTTTAACATTAATGAGTAATTTTGAGATGTGCAATTGCATTTAATACCCTACAAAGTCAAAAAGAAAATAATATTACAAAAGAGGGATGCACTCCTTGACAAATATGTCTTTAGATACAAATATGAGAGCAAGTTACATCCGTTGGATGTAACTAACTAGCGATTCAGATTAATGCTACTTTCTATACACAAAAAATCAGAAAATATATTGGAAAGGTTAATATGGGCAATCAACGAGATCCTCACAATCAATACAAAGCGTCAAAAAAGGAAATTAGCATTATAAATGTGTACGATTCATTGACATTTGCGAAATCACAATTGATTATTTGACTATTTTCGATTGCATCTGCATCTCTTCTCCATCTCGTCTGTCTCTTGTGAACAAAAAATGGTGGATGCGCCTAATGAACTGCTGAACCCGATCGTGGAAGACGACAGTAAGATGGATTCCATAAATAAGTTTCCATGAAGTTATTGTAGTTTGGTTGTAGGCGGGTTCGTATTGATCGTTGATTTAGTTAAGTCGGAAAAATTTCATTGTTGTGAAATGCAGGAATTGAAGACGTCTGTGAAACGAATCATGAGGAAGAAGGAGTCGGTAGTGAATTTTTAGTGGATCTGACTGAGAAAAATATGGAATGTAAGTAAATATTTAATCTTTTTGTTCGGTAGGACGTTTTGTTTGTTCCATGGTGCCATCGTCTATTTTGAAGGACAAAAGATCTTTTAGGATAGTTGTTGTTCGATCGTTCCATCCTTCTATCGTTCCATCATTCCATTGTAGATGAAACATGTTTGTTACATCGTTCTATTGCGAATCTTTCAGTATTAGTTTTACAACATCCAATTTGATGTCTACATGAAATTAATATTGAGTACACTACAGGTTGGTTCTTCGGTTCCGTTCAATGGGAATTTCTGAAAAAGGTTTCGTGCAATTGTTTGGGCAGGATCAATAGAGATTGATGATTTTGAGAGCATATATAAGGGACTACAAGCTTGAAACGAATAAATCTCTGATGACAATGTATGAACCATAAGCGTCTTGGGACAAAGGGGTAAGACCCTTTGTAAGAACAAGGGGTCGGGCCGTCAAATGCAAAGCGAGCGTGAGAAGAATGTCACTAAACGTAAATGTACTTACTGTTTAATCGAATGGCACAACTCAAGGACATGTGAGGTGAGGAAACGTGACGAAGCGAACAAGAATATGTCAATAGCGGAACCCGCGTAGGGGTTTAAACGATGAATCTTTATTTCAGAGAGAGTCATTTTTGATATAAATAATAATTTACATGAATGTATAAAAAATTTACATTATGTAGACATCTTTTGGGTTACTGTGCTTGGAAACAATGTTGTTCGAATTATTGTGCTTGTTAAAATAAACTGTTCCGCGTTTCCATATCGGGTAAGTATGTGTTTTGTTATTAAGACATATTGTTCCACGTTTTCATGAAGAATTATGCACATTTGTTACATATTAAAGCATGCGATGCTTGCACATTATGTAATTTTTTGTAGATTTCGACTGTATTTGTTTAACGATATGGAATGTACCGTGAAATTCCGATTTGGCACAATGTCTGTCACAATGTCTGTGACGTTTGGACAGACACTTGGATGAGCACAGATTAA
>JAYMTP010005753.1:0-12944 GCA_036897365.1 Geranium brycei | reverse complement strand
GATCATGTCCGCAAGGTTGTCGTTGTAGTCATCGAGAAATTGAAGGTGTCTTTCTGGACCATCATCTCAAAATCAGCAAGCATCGAGTGAATGGCATTGACGAGCCTGAGAATGACGTTCAACCCCGTCAAGGAGAAAATCGAATCAATCTCTAGCCAGTTGAGCGAAATTGTCTCATAGAGATAGAAAGTTATGGACATTTTCTCATGAGCTTTCTTTCATTTGAGAAAGGGATGAGAAAGAAAAAGAGTAGAGAGAAGATCAAAAGGTGGAAAGATAAATAAATAAAAGTGGATAGAGAAAAAAGGAGTGAAAGTATAAAAATATAAATGGTTAAGTTAATGTCTTTCTTTACACATAAAATTTAATACCTTTATCCTCTGTAAGAAAAACGATAAAATGATGTCAAATAATTATACACTTCGAGCCCTGTTTATGTTCATATTAAATTTGTTAAAATTGTAAAATGATGCCAAATATTTATTCACTTATAACAAGAAATTTATTTAATACTTATTTAGAAATTGACATTTTAAATAGGTAAGTATCCGCAGATTATCCCTAAAAAATTTAAAGGTCAATTTTATGTCATTGTAGAAAAAAAGATGAAAGCCTTTAATTGTGGCTCTTCCTTTTCCATCTTCTTCTAGAAAGCACATGCTTGTGCTATGGCTTTGACTTTGTTGACAAGAAATATGCTCAACTTACAGCTTAAAAGGTAGTTAATTTAAGGTGATTAAGATAATGAAGATACCGGGTAACCACTTTTAGCTAGTTATGGTTAAGGTTAACCATAGTTAATGAGCTCAACTCTTGACGACTTTTGACAGTATTTTTCTGTGCAAAGGAAAGAAAATGGACCTTGAAGCAGCAAAAGACAAGATGCAGCATTGGGCAGTACTATAAAGTGAGAGGAAAATGGAACACAAGAAGCACACTTCTGCAACAACAAAATGTGTAATAATTACATGACTACCAATCGTCCTTCCTATACATGTATGTATGTGTGTATATATATGCATCTTCCAAATTGCCTGCAAATTAAAGTTACTACCAATATTGCTCATTTTGGGACCCCAACCGGTGAATTGATACTTTAATTATTTTTTTTTTTTTAATACTCTAACCATCAGTATGTGACAAGCTACTTTAAGATACATAAACTATCTCTGGTTTAAAAAAAACAGTATGATTGGACCGATTCAAATCGGCTGGCCTGATCCAACCCATTCTCTTCCAAAGGAACCTCCGCGATGTCTTCTTCTCGGAGTCGCCGGAGGAACTAACTTTTTCGATGAAGTTTTCCCAATTGGGTTGGTTCTCTCGATTGGACCGGGTTTATTTGCGGTTCAACCATGGGTAGTTTAGATATTTTTGGTATTTTAAGGGTATGTTGTCCCAGAAATAATAGTTAGGATACTAAAAAAGAAAAAAAATAGTTAGAATACTAAAGTGTAATAGTTTGATATAATAAACTGTCATATTCCTACCTGACATTAATCTAGTAGGTCAAGAGTATAAAATGTGTGAGTTCTACTATTTTCTTAACTTCATATATAATTACTTGATGTCTAATCTGACATGGATTATTTACAAATATGTAATCTTAAAATGACAATGTCTGCAGCGAATATTGGACCAAAGATATTGACATTTGTGGTTTTGTATACTGTTTGGGAAATTGGAGCAGCAGAGAGAGATTTGGCATTGGCAATGTGTTATTTTCAACATTCTAGTGTACACCACTCCAGCAGTAGCCTAGCTCCTTTATGAAAAAGTCACTACATACCAATAATTAATAATGAATGAACATGTGTCAAAGAAGAAGAAAAAGGAGTTCAATTTTCCAATTTCAAAGTTTTGGGATTGGAGGAATCTGAGTGTTTGATTTTTGATTCTATTTGTTGTTGTAGATAAAAGCACCGAAAAGCATGAAGACGTTATGATTGAAAGCAAGAAAATAAACCAGTGTGTGTGTGATGGATTTGATGTGGTAACGCACACGCACATATACAAACATAATCCCAAGTCAACCTGCCCTCATCATTTGGTCTAATATTTGCTTTTGCTTGTAATTTTAATTTACACTAATGAGTAATAATATAACTACACCATCACCACCTCATTTACTTATATAGTATATAAGCGGTACTCACTTATATATGAGTCGCTCACTCCTTAATTCTTGTGATGCAATATATCATTTTAAGCATGAAGGTTGATGATGAGCAATATCCCTCCATGTGCAAGAGGCGGTTGCGGCCTCTTGCCCCGAAGCTCTGTGAAGCTCCCTCCTTGGATCTCAGCAGCTTGGAGACGGGAGGGAGTCGGTGGAACCCGACGCAAGAACAGATAGGGATACTGGAGATGGTGTACAAGCGAGGAATGCGAACGCCCAACACGCAACAGATTGAGCAGATCACGGAGCAGCTCAGCAAGTATGGGAGGATTCAAGGCAAGAATGTCTTCTATTGGTTTCAAAACCACAAGGCGCGCGAGAGACAAAAGCTGAAGCGCAATGGAGGCCTCAGCCTGTCTCCCACCTCCTCGCTCATCACAGTCGACAACAACAGCAACAACAAGGTACCTAACATTTATGACATATGAATGATGTGAATCTGTTCATGAGCTTAAATAACATATAAAATGTTTTTGTAGGAGACAAGGGAAGAGGAGACACCGTGCAAGAGGAAGTGCATGAGCTGGGCATTTGATCCGTGTCTGGAAGAAGATCAAGAAGAGAGTACCATTACCACTATTAGTACAAGTACTAGAGCTAGTACTTGGTCGTGGTTGTCATGCAAAGATAATGAACAACGCGCAACTCTGGAGCTCTTCCCATTACACCCGGAAGGAAGATGAACCATTAATGTGTTTATCAAATGTTATTAGTGAAGTGTAAGTTTTTCCACCAAGCTTAAGCACGCTGGCTGTGATTGATCTGAAGCTAGTGAGGAGTGCAGCTACTGTAGCTAGCTTTTTTCTTTTTCTTTATTTCCGTATATGAGGAATGAAGAAACTGGATAAAGCCGCTTAATTATTCTTCTGACTTGTGTCCTACACGTACACTCTCTTTTTTTCTTTCTATTGTGCTTGTGTTTCTCTTATACCTAACTACAGTGACGTGTTGTTTAGATGCAATGACATGGCTATGGACACTCAACAACCATGCATCTTGTGTAATTCTCATTTGATACCATGCCTAATTAACTTCATAAAATATTTGTGATTTCAATTTGAATAAAGAAGGCGCAAAGGAGTAGTAGTTAGGTAGCAACATCAAGTAGGCAAGGTTAGATATAGGCACCATGGATTTTTGTCTCCCTTTTCTTATAACTAGTTAACTACCATTAGTGCTACTGTGGGCCTGACCGATTGAGATGTATGAATAGTATGAGAGAAAGGGTTGGAAAAGTCTTCAATTTTGAAATGGCTCTAACAAAAAAAAGTTGTATCATTCACTGACATGTTCCACATTTAATACTACTTTTCTTAACATTACCCTAAAAAAATAGTCACTAGTAATAATAATAATAATAATAATAATTAACTAGCTAGAGTAATGAAAAATGTATATGTTAATATACTCATTTTGTCTCTTATAATAAATTTTAAATATTATTTGATATAAAATAATTTTACTCTATAATTGGTATTATATGCAAAAATAACCTAACAAAAAATAGGTGTATAATTGGTATTATCAAATCTATGAATATTATATAATATATATGCCTCATGTTGTAGTGCATTCCACAAATAACTCGCACATTCGCTGCCATTGGCTTGCAAATTTGTATTATAATTAAGTGCTGTCTCATCGACAAATTATGCATATACTTGCCCGACAACATTTGGCTAATCACTTCGGAAATATCAATGTCAATCATATGACATTTTAGGTATATCAAATATCAAATAACAAATTGACATAATGTGATCTTCACGTGGACTAGCAATAGTTGTCTTTGTCCTGATTGGAACTTATTTGGATGAGATTACTTTTAAAAACTAAAACTCAATTTATTATTTTACTCTTTCTTTATTTCCTTCATATTATTTTTCTTATTTTCTATACTCAACCTCCATCCCCTTTCTTCTATTTTTCTCTGCCAAAAAAAATCAATTTTTTTCTTCCGTCCACCATAATAAATTCTTCCTTCTACTAATTTACATCTTCGTTTTTTAAATTCTTTTCTCAATATAATATCACACCGTCGTCTTACGACGTAGTTGTCAGTTTTGCAGCATCGTAGTTGCTTGAAATTATTTCGCACCGACGTAGTTACCTAAAAGTTTAGTGATATATCTTAAAACCACTTTTGCACTATTATTGTAAGAAGTAGTTGTCGCACCGTTATTATATGACGTAGTTGCTTCCTCATATTCTCTCTTTTCCATTTCTATTTATTTTTATTTTTTTGAACTCTCTATCATCATCTTTTAGTCAATCTCTCTTTCGGTCAATTTTTTTCTTATATTTCTCACCACCCTAAATTCTTTTCAAAATTCTCGATCCTTCTTCAATTTTTTTTCTCAATCTCGATCACTAAAAGTGATCAAGTTCGTGTGGCTCATGTGTCACTCTCTTTCAATTTTGTAGATATATTCACCAGATATTAAAAAATCTATTTTAATACCGATGAAGACACAACACTAAAACCATCATTCAGTAAAAAAAAATCTATTTTAATACCAATGAAAACACAACACAAAAGCCATCATTCAATTAAGCACACACAAATAGAAACAATGAGAATAAAAACAAGAATCTCCAAGGCTTCAAGATATATTTTAACAATACCACCCTTGCAAATTACTTAAGCATGTAAAAAAACATACGCTATTAGGAACACAAGTACTTGTCCCCGCGAATATAAGATCCAGCTTCCTCAAAACCAAGTTCTCATTGTAAATCAACACTCAACAAAAATTGCTGAGAATGGAACCAACTTTTAAGCCACCAAAAAAACACGAAATGAACTTGCATTGTGTATGTTTTTTTTGATAAGCTGAAGATTTATTGCAAAACGAAGGAATTACAATAATAAGAAAACATTAGAGTTAAAACTCCAAGGAAATAAGAAACAGAAACAGAAGAAAAAACATAGCCTGCCAATAAAAACAATAGAGCCCGAGACAAGGGAAAAGAAGTTTAAGAGGGATCTCGTGGAAGCAACACCGATGGGTTCTGACGCATAGGGGAGATACTCCATGCCGAGAGAGCAATGCAGAGAGTGTTCGAATCCGAGCAGCCCGTGAGATGAAGAGAGATTCCCAAGTGTTTGATTTTTAGAAAAGTCACCAAGGGAGAGGCGCAAGAGCCGTCAAAAATCAAAGCATTACGCGCCAGCCAAATATGCCAAGGGTAATGCTGAAAAGAGGCCCCCAAAATTTTTGATGGTGACGGGAGGGTATCAGTGCGGGCCAAAGTTCCTGAAGATTAGAGACTTCCCGAGGAAGAGTAACCATAACCCCCCACCATCGAAAAATGGTGCTCCAGATAACTCGAGCCCAACGGCAGTGGAGGAGTAAGTGCTCAGAGTCTTCGAAATGCTTTTTGCAGAAAGGGCAAAGACATGCTGAAATAGAGATCGGAATTCCCCGTTCCTCCAAAATGCATCTGGTAGGAATAGCTCTATGCATTGCCAGCCAAGCAAAATACTGAATTTTCGGGGGAATTTTGCTTTTCCATAAAGTCGAGGTCCATGACGCAGAAGCTCCATCGGCCTCGAGATAGCCATACATGCCTTTTACTGAGAAACCCGTTTGACTACCTTTCTAGAGAAGAGAATCTTGAGTCTCTAAGGTGGGTTTGAAGGAAGACAGAAGATGGAAAAGAGCAGTGGCCTCTTCCCTGTTCCTAGCACCGAGTCGGTCAATAAAACTGATATCCCAAGAGGCTCCATCCCAGAAAGACGAGACTGGCTCATTCTGAAGGTGGGCTCGCGCGAAAAGGCCTGGAAAGAGAGATGCCAAAGGCTCAGGTGCAACCCAAGGGTCCTCCCAGAAAATAATTCTATCGCCGGTACCAAGTTTCCACCGAAGGCCTTCCCATCCAAAAAGAGAGCGAAAGTGATCATCTCTAGACAGGGAGAAGAGGTGTTTCAGGAGGAGCGAGGTTGACTGAGTGTCCCTCCGCCCAAGATCCCATTCACGAGGGTCCCAACCATATTTAGCGCAAATAACAGTCTTCTAGAGTGAATCATGCTCTGTTGCGAACCTCCACCACCATTTGGCTAAGAGTGCTTTATTCATCTGACATATGTTACCCTTGAGGAAAATGACAATTCACGTAGATGGAAATAAGCCTTCCATATTTTATTTCAATTTATCAAACAATTAATTACCATAATTCAATTTATAAACTCAGTAACTATTATAATTCAATTTATCAACTAAAATAAATAACCCTCGTAACCTTATAACAAATACTAGTCTTATAAGGCATTTCCAAAACACTCAAGATTTTATACCAAAACAATTAAACCCTCATACTAAAAACATTCAAGATCTTATACCTCACCTAGGTTCAACTACTGTAACGATGGTCCTTGAGTGATTATGACAACATGTTTTGGTATAAGATATTGACTATTGAGTGGTGTAAAGTCTTTACTGTTTCAATATAAGGTCTTGAGTAGTTGAGTGACTGTGACATATTCTAAATTGACAAGAGCTTATACTGGTAGAGAAGACATTTCATCGACATAGTTATAAATTTAATTAAGTTAATTTTTACTATTTAAATTATTGATAAATATTTATTGGATATGTAATTATGTTAATCATTGAATTGATAATATTTATTTATGCTAGTTATTGAATTGATAATATGTAGTTATGATAGTCATTGAATTGGTAACTACCTAAGTTCCACATCAACGCCCAAACCCAGTGCACATCCACCTCATAAACCAATCAGGCACATCCAACTGTTGCTACTATCGTTCGTAGGTTCACACCAACCTCACTGTTTGTATCCAATTTCTTTAATTGTAAGTAAGTGTTGATTTATCAATTACGACTTCCCCTAAATTAGATTTAAAGTTACTCGATGGTCATTAACTTTAATGTCGGCATGGCCACCGTCAGGTTGGGCGGTCGACGTCGTGTCTCTTCCTCTACGACGATATGGCATGCATCATGCCCAATGATGACGTGGATGAACAATGTTGGAGCACGGAATTATTTGGCTAACTAATGCTTTATATTCACTCTTGGTCGACTCGTCACAGAGAATCATATTCGATTATCAACGTCTTCTTCTCCGATCGTACAACTTATTGGTGATGGAAGATTCGATCGACGATGTCTTCTTCTCTAATCAATTTCATTTTCTTTGTATTCATGTGATCTCCTCTTTTTTCTTTTTTTAATTAATATAGATAGTGATGGACAAACTACTTCCATTAACTCCAACACAACAATCTAACTCTAAATCATAGTTGCTGATTTATGAAATCAATGGATTTAAAATAGTTTTTAGTAACTTAAACGATTGTTCGTATTTGATAACTTGTAGAGAACAGACAAACGTTTTCGTCCTGTAAAGATATGGGCTAAAGTGATTAGGCCCAGCATTGGATTTACATTGACGAACATGTATGGACCGAAAGCCCATTAAAATCCGACGGCCCTTTATAATTTTGGTAACTATGGCCTTGTTACCAAAACGGTTAGTTTGAGAATAATAAACCACCGTGTCTATGTAGTCGTCGCTGACGCAAGGAGACAGTAAAGAGAAGCATCACAGCCGTCATTTGCTTAGCCGTTAGGTGGGGACCGAGACACGCATCGGACGGCTCGGAATGGTCAGCCCGATGGAACTAGGGTTTGGACAAGCTCACACTATAAAACCCTCACAGTTTCACATCAGCCGGTGCGGTGCAGTTACTCCTGCTTGCTGCCCTCCTCACCCAAAAAACAAAAACACCTTTTATTTTAATATTCCTATTTATTTTCTCATTTCTCCGGCGCTTTCGCTCGCGCCGATCCTATCCTCAAAAAAAACTAGAGAAAAAGAAGGATATAGAATTTGGAGATGGCGCAGATTCAGGTGCAGGCTCCGGCGACGGGACCGAACGGTGGCGCGGCGGCTGCTCCCGGCGGC
Source organism: Geranium brycei (assembly GCA_036897365.1). NCBI lineage: Eukaryota > Viridiplantae > Streptophyta > Magnoliopsida > Geraniales > Geraniaceae > Geranium > Geranium brycei. Next base: position 4,831 of record JAYMTP010005753.1, on the reverse strand, counting down.
GGCGCGAACCAGTTCGTGACCACTTCGCTGTACGTGGGAGATCTGGAGTTCAGTGTGACGGACTCTCAGCTCTATGATCTCTTCAACCAGGTCGGTCAGGTGCTCTCGGTTCGGGTCTGCAGGGACTTGTCCACCAGGCGATCGCTTGGATATGGCTATGTTAACTACAGCAACCCTCAGGATGGTTAGTTTTTTTCTTCTACTATCGCCTTCCTGATTATTTGCTGAGAATTGCTACTTGTAATTCACTTTATTTCCTGATTAGTATCTTAATTTGGAACTTGTTGCACTGATATAACTGTTTAAGACATGTAATTTGAACATTACTGATCTGTGTGAGTATCTATAACAACTAAAATCTAATGTCAGCATGATATTAGGGCAATCTAGGGTTCAGTCTCATGTTTGTAGCCTTTTGTCATTTGCTTATTTCTGGGAGGCAGCATGGAAAATGGTTTGTTCAGTTTACCAAATTTCATCGAACTGTTAGATTTGTGGCATTGTAATAGTTGAATTGTTTGCATTCTATTTCTAATCTGTCATTAAATTTTGTGCTATGTGTGAATTTTAATTTCTGATGTTTATATTTTTAAATGCTTGCCACAGCTGCAAGGGCTTTGGATGTACTGAACTTTACTCCACTTAATGGAAAGTCCATTAGGGTTATGTATTCCCACCGTGATCCTACCATCCGTAAGAGTGGGTCTGCGAATATTTTTATCAAGGTAAATTGGTTTTTGTGTTCTTTTTCTTCTTCATTACCGGTCTAGTTTGTTTCTTGGGAAAGGTCTGTAAAGCAAAGCAATGAGTACACAATTTGTTTACAAATGGAACAAGTAAACATGATATTCTTGTCGGGGTGTTTCACCCTTGCGATGGGTGAAAAATGTGTCTCATCATTGCTGGTGGTCATTCTAATTTTGTTCTCCTTTTCTATGTCCTGTATGGTGTCATTAATTTTTACTTTTGGTGGTGCAGAATCTGGACAAATCAATTGACCACAAAGCATTACACGATACGTTTTCTTCGTTCGGCAACATTCTTTCTTGCAAGATAGCCACTGATGGTGCTGGGCAGTCCAAGGGCTATGGTTTTGTGCAATTTGACAATGAAGAGTCTGCTCAGAATGCAATTGACAAGTTAAATGGCATGCTGATTAATGACAAACAAGTCTTTGTTGGACCTTTTCTTCGCAAACAAGAAAGAGATTTGGCAACGAGCAAGACAAAATTCAATAATGTGTATGTGAAGAATTTGGCTGAATCAACTACAGACGAGGATTTGAATAAAACTTTCAGTGAATTTGGTCCTATAACCAGTGCTGTAGTTATGAGGGATGCAGATGGCAAATCAAAGTGTTTTGGGTTTGTTAACTTTGAAAGTGCTGATGATGCTGCTAGGGCAGTTGAGGATCTCAATGGAAAGAAATTTGATGACAAGGAATGGTATGTTGGGAAGGCACAGAAGAAATCTGAAAGAGAGGTTGAGCTGAAGGGAAAATTTGAGCAGACTATGAAAGAAGCAGAAGACAAGAATCGAGGGGTCAATTTGTATGTTAAGAACTTGGATGATAGCGTTGATGATGAAAAGCTGAAGGAAATGTTCTCTGAATTTGGCACTATCACTTCATATAAGGTTTGGATGTTTATGCTTATCCTTTGGTCATCTTTGACATTGGATTTTTTACTTCTGGACATTTTGGAATTTATCATTTGGTATACTTGCAGGTTATGCGTGATCCCAATGGGATGAGTAGAGGCTCTGGATTTGTTGCCTTTTCAACTCCAGAAGAAGCATCTCGGGCTGTACGTTGATATTCATGTTAGCATTTCAATTATATACATGAGCAAAGTAGTTTAACTGTTGTTCTTTTTGCTTATAGCTTGCGGAGATGAATGGCAAAATGATTGTGAGCAAACCACTTTATGTTGCCCTTGCACAACGGAAAGAGGATAGAAGAGCAAGGTTGCAGGTACTACTTCCAGTGTGACTTGTATGAGATTCTAGTGTTCTGGGCTTGTTGCATTTTCTAGTCTGGAAAGTGAATTCTTAGCTGGTCAGTTGACGTGAAATTTTTTGTTCCGTTGTTGATAATAGTTATTTTAACTTAGTTGTGAGGAGTTGACGCCCTCGGTGTGTTAATTTCAATATAGATATCAGATACTATTATTTTACTTGCATTTTGAATGAACTAATTTTTTTCCTTTGTCATGATCATTTATTATTTCACTCAATCAAGTAGCATGTTTTTTAAACATTAAAATAATTTTGTATTGACGGAATTTCCTCCATTATGTCTTATGGCTCAACTAAGTAGAATAAGCCCATTATTCATCAATCTTACGCGCCCAACAAATTTCTCTCTTCTCAACAGATTTATTTGCCTAATGCCCTCCCTCACACAATGATGCACACCATTATTTTTTGCAGGCACAGTTTTCTCAGATGAGACCAGTTGCCATGGCGCCTTCAGTTGCTCCTCGCATGCCTATGTATCCTCATGGCGCCCCAGGTCTCGGGCAACAATTTTTGTATGGCCAGGGACCTCCTGCTATGATTCCTCAAGTAAGTTATATTTCATTTTGTTTGAATTATCCATGGATTAAATGCTACTCTTCAGAATAGAGTAAATGTTCATTACAATTTTTCAATCATTGTGCATTTATATGTGAGTATATTTGAAACTTCAACAGTTTGATGGTGGAAGTTTCCCTCAATTTTTAGCTCGTGGCATTGCAATGCCCTGTGAATTACATAAGAATAGAGAAACTTGAATTAGAATGATATTTGGTGTTCCACCCTATGTTGTGGACATTGCATGTTCATGTAATTGCACCCAAAGTCATGCTTTTTAGTATTAAGGTATAATATTTGAGCCCAGTACATGCTGTGTTGTATTGCTTATCATTTTTCTATTACTTGATTGCCCTGCCCAAAACAATTTGGACGTGTCTAAAATTGTATGTGATTTGTGGATCTTGTTATCATGTCAATTGCATGAGTCATAATAATACTTCATGCACTTTCAAAGTGGATATGTGTCGTTTATATTAATGTGGCGAGTCTGTCCTTTCTTGTATATTTGTGTTTAGGCTGGATTTGGGTATCAGCAGCAGCTTGTTCCTGGAATGAGGCCAGGCGGGGGTCCAATGCCAAATTTCTTTGTTCCAATGGTTCAGCAAGGCCAACGCCCGGGTGGACGACGTGGAGCTGGACTGGTGCAGCAAAATCAGCAGCCAGGTCCTGTGATGCAGCCACAGGTACATGAAGTGTTATGTACTTGTTTCTTCGTTCATTACGTCCTTGTGTCATGGTTGGCTCATTTCCGATTCATGTTGCAGATGCTGCCAAGGGGACGTGTCTACCGTTACCCACCTGGTCGGAACATGCAAGATGGCCCGATGCCAGGAGTTGGAGGTGGTATGATTTCTGCCCCATACGACATTGGTGGCATGCCAATGCGCGATGCGGGTGCCCAGCCTATGCCTATTCATGCTTTGGCTACAGCACTTGCAAATGCATCACCTGAACAGCAGCGAACGGTTAGCCATTTACCACATCTGTGGCAACTACTTCATATTTTAATTTTAAAGGCTCTAATAATTTAATGTACTTTCTGTGAACACAGATGCTTGGTGAGAGTTTATACCCTCTGGTGGATCAGTTGGAGCATGAGGCTGCAGCAAAGGTCACCGGTATGCTTCTGGAGATGGATCAGACAGAGGTCCTACATCTACTTGAGTCCCCAGAAGCTTTGAAGGCAAAAGTTGCAGAAGCCATGGAGGTTCTGAGGAATGTGGCTGCTCAGCAGCAGGCTAATAATCCGGCAGATCAGCTAGCCTCACTGTCGCTCAATGACAACCTTGTTTCTTGAATTGCCGCATTTTGTCTTGAAGAGAGGAAGTTTTGATAAGTACTGAGTTGTTTATGTTTCTGTTTTGTTTTGTCAAGCCTGCAACAAACTGGGAGGTTAGTTGAATTTTAGCTATATTTACGTTTTTATGAAATTGCTACATTTGGATTTCAAATGTTTGGTGTATGTCAAATAGGGGTCCTCACATAGATATGCTTCCCTCTAAATTTATTTAGATTACCACTACTATCTACAGTCCTGTTTTTCAGTATCTGCTTTATTTTCTTGGTTCTTGCTGATTCCTTTGCTTACACGATGCAAAATGGTGGGGGAAGTGGTCTCTTATATTGAAGATTTTTATATCTTGAATGATGTTAATAGTCAACTTAGTGAGGGTGAGAATGGTTGGTACGATAATTAATGATATTAATAGTCAACTTTGTAAGGGTGAGAATGGTTGGTACGGTAATTAAAAATGAACTATTCGGTCATCGAAAGAAAACGAAGTATTCAAGTATTGAATGAAATTAATATTCTATCCTATTGATGTTTTTTTCTTACACAATGGTATATACTATGTTGTTTTTCGTTTTGCAATGGTCAATTAAGGTATATATGAATTTACATTTGTTACTGAATAAGTGTAACTTCACATTATTCATATACAAAAAGCACATATTAATTCACCATTTGAAGTACAAAAGTTACATAGCTCATTCTTTTAAACTATTAAATTTAAGATTGATAATAGTTATTGATCACAGATCAAATGTTGGACATGCTGGTTTTTATCACATGCTGGGAGGGTATAATTGATGAGAACTATTTTAACAAGCTATTTTAAGATTGTAATGGTTATTGTGGATACATTTGTGTACACGATTGTTTTGAACGATTTTTCTGTTAGATTTGTGCCCTAGCCCAAGTGTATAAGTAATCTACAATGTAAATGTTTTGTCATCGTTCGGAAATAATAAA